>PVKE010006889.1:0-52664 GCA_004027555.1 Craseonycteris thonglongyai | reverse complement strand
GGGGGGGGGCTGGAGGACAAGAGAGAACCTGGATGAGAAGCTTATGGGGGAGGGAGTTTGGCTGGGCAGCCTGTGTTGAGGATATAGGCAGGTTCTGTGAGTTCTCCTGGTTGTGGCAAAGTAACAGTTGAAAATACTTCTAAGAAAGTGGAGTGTGTGTGTGTGTGTGTGTGTGTGTGTGTGTGTGTGTCGGGGGGGGGAGGGGGGGCAATTCCAGAATGTGTAGAGTTAAAGAGGAAACTTCAAAAGGGAAGACATAAATAGCTGGGAACCTGTTTTTAAAAACCATTCTGTTGTGACTGGTGCCATTTGAATGCAATTTACATGCATATAAAAGTGTCACTGTACAAAAAGGGGATCATGGGGCCAGATAAAATTTGCATTTTATTTTCCTGCTTTCTTAACTCATGAGACTGCTTTTGGATGCTTCTTCCTCTGCTTAAGACCTCAGAACGTGGACAGTGAGGATCCTGGTCTGGTCCTCTGACCCTGGGGCCTGTGAACTCCTTCCCCACCTCCCAGTTTCCCTGATAAGGAACAGACACATTTTCTACTCTAAGCCATTTTCTTTTTGCTTTTTCTCCTTTAAGGTTCGAGTTCATTTTGGCCATTTAATGACATCCTCTACAGTTATAGAAACTGTAGGGGTTATATATATATATATATATATATATATATATATATATATATATATATAATTTTTTCAATCTTAATTTTTTTCCTCCCGCCTTCTAAGTTCTTCTAGCTGGGCTAATAATCTAATTAACAGAATCAGATTAACTGGAAAAAAACAAACATTTAATACCTGAGCATGGGGAATTTACACAGGCATGAAAATTCCAAAGACTATAAGGCAACATGGGGTATAGATCACATTTTTGGGCAAAACAGAAAGGTGGGATGGATGGGTATTAGATTTCAGAAGTGAGAATGGGCGAATGACAGGTAGTTGAGGAGGAGTGGAACATACATGGCAGGAAAATTCTTGCTAGGCAACTGAGAAACAATGGGACACAGGGGATATCTAGCTCCCAGGCTTGGAGGCTTCCTGACTAATGCAGGTAAAGATTCTTAAGGGGATTAGGCCAAAGCTTCCTTCCTGGAGCAGGTTTTTCTATAAGAATCTCTTGGACAAGAAAGGGTAAGAGTCAAAGGTTCGTTCTGAGTCTTATTTCTTAATAAACCCTTTAAAACCAGTATCCCCAAAAGGCAGCTTCAAGGTGGTAAAATTTGGGTTCCTTTCAGTTCCACCTTTGAAACTTTAAATAAAAGTGTCATATCCTAGAAGCTAAATTGGTAGATTGCTCCATATTCCATGATGTAATCTTTCAGTCCTGAGAATAAGTCAATTCGGTTAAGCTGTGAGTCTCATTTCAGGAGGACGCAATGCCGATGGGCTCCCGAAGTGAGGCCTATATTGTGTAAGCAAGTAATTGGTATTTAGTAAGGGGTATGTCATGAAAAGAAAAGAAAAACAAAGGTTAATGATCAGAGCAAATTATAAACCAGTTCTGCGTCTCTAAGGCTATCAGTCAAGAAGATTTCTAGATATAAGACTTAAAGCTTCTTTTGTTGGAATGAAGGCAGGCAGTGACAATCTGATAGGTTTTCCTGGTCTGCAGTTTGAGTGTCTCTGATGGTGTCATCAGGTGGTCAGGTAAACTTTCTGTGTGGCTCACACAGTGTCAGTCACGGCGATTGTTTAAGCATGAGTTATTGTGATGAGAGCTCTGAGTTTTATATCATGTCGTCTAGCTATAATTTGCAATTGCAAGGCTCAGAAAACAATTCCAAATCAAAATATGGGAGAAAAATGAAAGATTAGTTCATGGGGTTGTAGCCAAGTATTTAAGAAAATGAGAATAATTCAGGATCCAGTCCAGTTTACAGGTGAAAAATAAAACTTTAAAGACAATTAACTGAGCAAGAATCTAATATCCACACTGTGTATTATAGTTTCTATTGAATACAATTTTTCTCTCTAAAATCACTCTCATTTTTCTTAAAGACAGCCAAAGTTAAGACTAATTTATTTACTGCATAGGTCTAGTTTCACTGAATTGGGCCTGATTATTTGTATAAATACATCAAGAATAGCCATTGATACATGGAGGCTCTTTTAAAATCTGTTTTATTGGACTTTCATAAGGAATCTCCAGCCTGAACTTTAATTAGTCTCTTATGGCTGAGACGCCAAGCCACACAGTTGCCATCAGCATTTGCCTATAGTAGACTTGCATGGATTTCTCTTATTGAGGTCCCCAAAACTTCTTGAGGTCCAGTTTTGCCATCTTCCAAGAAAGCAACCTTCGTTTCTCACCTGGAAAGACTTCTGTGAACCACATATGCAAGGTATCAGGCTGTTTTTCCAAGGGGCTTTTATTGGCTTACAAAGTCCATCTTAATTCCCTAAAGTTTTCTGGTCACAGCTGAGTCTATGCATGTCTCTTTTAAACATGCCATAGTCTTGGTTAATAAAACCAGTTACCAGTTGTATCTTGTTATAAAAAGAACAGATTTTTATTGAATTCATGCGAACAACCATATTACCAAGAAAATAGTAATACAGTTCTCACTAAGAGTTTCTAAATTCTGGAGGGATCAGGTAGGGAGAAACATGTAAATATTTCAATACTGCTTACAAAGGTATAATTTACCAAATTGCTTTAAGGAATACAAATTTTTGTATATGTTAAAAACAAAAAATAAAAAACCCCAGCAATATTTCAAATAAAAAGGGCATAAAAATTATTATCGTCTTTAGTTCATTTAGTCCCATATATTTAATTCTTGTTTGTCTTGGCCATTTCTCTGCATTTCCATGAAACCAGTTATTTTTCAGTTCTATAAACCTTGATCCAGTTTAAAGGTGCAATCTGAAAATTTATTCTCAGAAACCTATATTTTAGAATAAGTCAGAATCCATTCCATGGATCTTTCTGAAAATGAAACATTAGCAAAAGCATCTGAGAAAAATAATGACTGTCTGGAAATGCCAAAAAACTTAAAATGACATGATTATAGATATTATTAAAATTCAACTGACAAAAAACTTTGCTTTTTTCTTAACATTTCAAAATAACAGGAATTACACATAAAAATATTATATCAGGACTTTGTAGACTTTGAGATTTTTATATAATATCTAGACCAACCATTTCAGTAATAAGAATATATATATACAACATTGTTATTATTTCTTTAGTTAACAAAGCTTCCCTTGTAATTCAAGTATATCAAATAGGTCTAATTCATTTAAAATTTATCTTTGATAAGGAGAGAACAAATCTTGGGTATTCTCAAGGCCCATTGGAATAACTGAAAACCATTTATTTCTGGGTTAAGAAAATATCTTTTTAAACCTTGAACCCTGGGAAGTCTGCCAAACATAACTGACCAAAAAGTCATATATTATTATGAAACAATATTAAATTATTCATTTACCAAAAAATGATAATAAAGGATATCAAACAAAAACATAGGTTAGCTATTGTTAGTGAAACTTTAGTTCTTAGGATTGAGAAGATTGTTTTTGTAAGTCAGGGGTGTCAAACTGGCGGCCCGCGGGCAGCATGCGGCCCCCGAGGTAATTTTTTGTGGCCCACGAGGCTCTGAAATAAAATGAAAATAGAAAAAATTGTTTTAAAGAAAATAGCGCTTAGGGGAGCTCGAGGCAATACCGTACACACAATTCCCACGTTAATCCTTTAACTACTGGAGACGAGTATACACGTGGCCCAGTGCCTTTCCTGGGGGCCTGTGGGCGTGTATAAACGCGCTGACTCCATTCCGGCGATGTTTGTAAATGTGATGTGGCCCGCGTGAATCTTGCTTGTTGCACCAAATGGCCTGTGTTTTAATTGAGTTTGACACCCCTGTTGTAAGTGATCAAAGACCTGATTAAGATAGTATATTAATATAACACAGAAAACTACTTTAATAAAACATAGAATCTTTGTTTTCTCAGAAGAAAACTTGTAATGTCATTCTATCTGAAGTAAACAATAAGTATAGGAAAAAGCTTTTGTTTTTAACAGACTGCAAAAGAATCAAACTCTGGTTTTGCATCAGCTTATTTTTAGTATTTAAATTCATTGACTTAATTTTATTCTAATCCTATTAATCTTAACTACATATAAAATTTCCTCTCCAGATTTTATTTCACAAGCTTTCTACAAATTTCCTGATTGTTTTTAGTTTGCCACTTCTTATTCATTCAGAAATAACCAACTTTAGGACAAACCACTTTATTTTAATTTTTTTAAAAAGGGTATCTCCATACCTTATATCTTCTATTATCAAGCACATACAGTTTATTTCCATTTTAATTAAAATTCTTAACTCCTAGATACCTTAATTTCTGGTGACAGCTAAAAAGTAAGTAATTAGAAATCTTTAGGTTGGCAAAGTTATGAATACATTTCATAACCTCTAGAAACAGGGACTCTTGTTGGCCATTACAGTCACAAGTTTTTTAAGGAACACATATTTTTAAAAACGTATAAGACATATTCATCAACTGATCCAAATTTATCTTTTAGTTTCTCTGTAATAAGAATCCAAAAGTAGGTAAACTTAGATTAATCTATCAATTAATGTTTCAGAATTTCATGTTATTTTGATATATTCAATAATTTTTATCACTTAACTTTACTTAGTAAACTCTAAAGCTTTAAGTTGCCAACAGATTTTGGTAAACCATATATTGTATGTAACATACTTACTGAAAAGCTTTATCAAAAACCTTTATTTTAGTTACATCCATTTGTTAGTTGTTAATAATGTGGAGATTTCAAAGTTTTTTATTATCCAAGTTATTTTCTTGACAATTTTTGTAACAGATAACATGAGCTTATTTTTATAAATTGAGGCAAAACAAAACTATATTTAATGTTAATAACTCTAAAGGACATATCTATTTATTTAAAACAAACTTAAAACCAGTTTTTATATCAAATATTTTCCCAGATCATATGATCCTGAAAAGCATTTGGGCTAGATTCTATTATGTATTTTAATTTGTATAAGTGCTTAATTCCTTCAAGCCAATCAAATATTATAAGCTAGTAATACCATCTGAAGGTAGAAAACACCATACCATGTATAAAAACAGACAAACACAGATATTACAAGCAGAGATCAGACACATAAGCAAAGTTACTAATTATAGAGAATGCACAAGATTTTTCATTTGCCTTCACTGAAGGTAAATAGGAAGGGGTCTGAGTGGACTTTGTGCTCTGTTCTAATTTCTGTTCTTCCATCTTATTAAGGGTATTAATACCAATATGGGAGCTCTCTAAAATTTAGAAGTTTTTCCAATTCAAGGTATCTATCATCTGGCCAGTGACAGTAGGATTCTAATAGTGACTCAAACCAATAATCCCTTTAGGGCCTCAAGAAGGAAGCAAGAGAGTTTCATAAAGAATACAAAGATGCAGCCCTCACAGATCCAACAGTTCATTCCCACAGATAGCCTAAGGAAGATGGGGAGCCCCCTCTTCTACAGCTGTTCCAAAAGACAGGGAATAACATACTTTATCCCCTTGAACAGAATAAGGTAAAGATTCCCTGAGCTTGGATCCATAGCTCATTTGGCTGCCCGCCAGCTACATATGCATCATGTAGCTGGCAGACATAATAGACCATCTCTGGAAGGAACAGGATCAATAGAAAATAGGAGTACTCAAACGAGATCTTTGTACCAGAGTCTCATTGGCCCAAGAAATGAGTTTTATAAATATTTTCTCCTGCCAATCTAAATTTAGAAGACAGAAAAAAAATTCTCACCACTTCCAACCCCCATCAAACCCTGCAACTAAGAGATCAGAGAGGCTGACAGGGTATGATGCTAACCGCTTTGGCCGGCTGTGGTCAGACGTCCATTGTCTCCAAGCTGCAGCAATCCAGGGAGGCAGCAGGGTCCCAGCCAGTGAATTCTCCTGGCTGGCTCGTCAAAACAGTGGGGAGCTAAGAAAAACAATACTTTCCCTCCCATCTTCTAAGTTCTTCTAGCTGGGCTAATAATCAAATTAACAGTCAGATTAATAGGAAAAAACAACATTTAATACCTGAGCATGGGGAATTCACACAGCCAAGAAAATTCCAAAGACAGTGAGGCAACATGGGGTATAGATCACATTTTTGGGCAAAACAGAAAGGTTGGGTGGATGGGTATTCGATTTCAGAAGTGAGAATGGGCGAACGACTGGTAGTTGAGGAGGAGTGGAACATACATGGGAGGAAAATTCTTGCCAGGCAACTGAGAAACAATGGGACACAGGGGATATCTAGCTCCCAGGCTTGGAGTCTTCCTGACTAAAGCAGGTAAAGATTCTTAAGGGGATTAGGCCAAAGCTTCCTTCCTGGAGCAGGTTTTTCTATCAGAATCTCTTAGGCAGGAAAGAGTGAAGGTCAAAGGTTCTTTCCAAGTCTTATTCCTTAATAAACAGCTTAAAATCAATATCCCCCAAAGGCAGCTTCCAAGTGGCAACATTTGGGTTCCTTTCAAAGTTACTAATTCCTGTCTTATCCCAATAAGATTATAAGCAGTTAGAAAACTTTCCACATTTTTTTTTTTTTAAATTCTCTTGAAAGTTGTAGACTTTATCTGAGTTTCTCTTGGATAAGACTGGCATCAACAAGACCACATGATGTGGTTTAGCCTTCCCCCATCATGGATCATCACAAACCCTGTCTTATCTTCATCTGTTCATTAATTCACTCTCACCTCTGCTCAGTGTTTATGGAGCACCTACTATGTGCTCAAGGTCCAGCGCTGGGAACTGGCAATGGAACTATCAATGACACAAGGCTTGGCCTGGCCCTTTCAGAATGCATCACCTCACAAAGAAAAATGGTGTTATTGGGACCAGGCTAACAAAAACAACTATGCCTTCCAGAAAAAGCGTCTGTCTCGGTGACATTTTCCACTGGGTGAGGCAGACCTGGGCCTCTGTGGGCTCCTGTGGTGTGCTGTTACTGATGGGTTATCAGGAGAAGGGGGATTGAATAAGCTGGACAGCTCCGAGGGCTTTGGGCTTGCCAGACAAAGGCAATCGATTCCTAAGGTAGAAGGGGAGTGTTTGCACATCTGCCTTTTGGCTGCATTGGCCTTGGGCTGCTAAATATGAGAAGGATGGACGTTTCTTCAGTGATCCCAGATGGGCCAAAGGATTCTACTTGTAGCAACAATAATGAGTTTTTAGGCCATTTCACCTGTGAGGGCTGAGCATTCTAATGAGACCATGGAGAGTAAGATGCAATGCTCTTTTATTTGTAGTTGCAAAGTGTTCTCTTTAGTCTTTCTCATCCTTGTGGAGAGCTTGCTTTTGTCAGTGAGTGGCCAGGTATTTTGCTCTGAGATGCAGGCTGCTGCACGTCCTGGGGGTTGTCCCATTCTCAGGTGAAGACGACTAAGTAAACACTGCCACTGTCAATTATTACTTGTTTATATATTTATTTGGGGGTAATTCCTCACCCAACTTTATTCAGGTGTGAATGAAAAATAAAAATCATATGTATTTAATGGAGACAACGTACTATTCTGATACATCTATACATTGTGAAATGATGGTCATAATCAGGCTAATGAACATAAGCGTCACCTCACCCAGTTTCCTTTTTTTGTGTGTGGTGAGGACACTTAAGATTTGCTCTCTTAGCAAATTTCAAGTATATGATACAGAAGTAACTATAGTTCCAGTGCTGTACCTTAGAGGTCCAGAATTTATTTATCCAGTAAAACTGAAACTTTGCACCCTTTCACCAAGTACAACCTAAGTGTCTGCTGACGGATGAATGGATAAAGAAAATGTAGTATATACACACACACAATGGACTATTACTCATTTTAAAAAGGAAGGGCATTCTACCATTTGCGACAACATGGGTAAACTTAGAGGACGTTATGATAGATGAAATAAACCTGAAATAGACAAATACTACATGATCTCACTTACATCTGGAAACTAAAATAGTTAAACGGATAGAAGTAGAGAGTAGATTGGTGGTTGCCGTGTTTTGGGGATTGGGGGAAATGGATGCTTCCATTTAACTTGTTGCTTTGTGCTCACCACAACTGGTTGGAATAGGAGCACTGCCCAGTAATTTGAGGCGGTCAAATGCCACTTATGCACTCTATGCCAGTCATGACCCTTTTCTGGGGCGTGGTCTTGTTATGGGCTCAATTATGTCCCCTTAAAATACATATGTTGAAATCCTAACCCCCAGTGTCTCAGAATGTAAATGTATTTGAAGATAAGATATTTTAAGCGGTAGTTAAGTTAAAATGAAGTCTTTAGGGTGGGCCCTAATTCGTTATGACTGGTGTCCTTAGAAGAAAAGAAAATTTGGACATGGACATATATGAACATAGAGGAAAGGTCATGTGAAATACAGGAGAAGACAACTGTTTACAAATCAAGGAAAGAGGCCTAAGAATGAAACCAACACTGCTGACACCTTGACCTTGGACTCTGGCTTCCAGAGCTATGGGACAATAAATGTGTATTGTTTAACCTCCCTGGTCTGTGGTGCTTCGTTATGGTGGCCTGAATGAGCTAGAACACTCCTTATCTGTACAAGGGAGTAGGACCAAGGGATAAAAGCCCCTCTAGCTCTGGAAGACCCTGTGGGCAGGTGATAGATCTGAAGTGCCTGGTGGAAGCTGTCTTGGTTGGTGCCATGTGTAATGAATGATGCATGGTCAGAGATTAAGGCGTCCTGGGGGAGGAATGAGAACCTATTGTGTCAACTGTGAAATACTCCACCAGTGTGAAGGGTGATTTTTGAGCTATGGAGATGTTGTGACCAATGAAGGAGAAATACAGCTTTTGGGATAAAGTTCAATTTATTTGACTCAGGGGTCAGACAGACTTCAATTTCAATTTTGCACTAGTCATTATCTTTCCGTTCTAGCATTACTCATCTTAAAAGCAACCAGTTTAATCCATTTCTATCCGAACCCCACATTCTCCCCTGGCTGTCACTTACTGTCTCTGCTCCTTTTCACAGGAATTGTCAAATGAGTTGTCTACAGTCACTTCCACTATCCTCTGCCACCACTTGGCTAGCTGCCCCTCTACCCCACCAGGGCTGCTCTTGTCAAGCTCTGCCATCACATCCCTCGGTCCCTTGTGGCTCCTTTGTCCTTATCTTTGAGGTGTCTCTGTGGCCTCCAGCTCAGTTTACACCCTTTTACTGAAATGCGTTCTTCTCTTGGCTCCCCCTACGGACATCACCCGTCCTGGGTTTGGATCTCACCCCTTGGCCTCTTTCTGAAACTCCTTTTCTGACTCCAACTCTTTCTCTCAACTTTTAAATGGCGGCATGTCCCAAGGCACTCTGAGTGTTTTCTCTTGATCTGTGTTTTTTTGTTTGTTTTTGTTTTTTTCTCAGTGACAACACTAAGTCCAATGACTGACAGACATCATCCTAGATGACTTCTTAGGCAGGTTCTTCAGCCTGAACTTGCCCTTAAACCCCACTGCTAATGGCCAGCCTCTTGGATGCCCGATGACCTCTCAAACACATCAAAAATAGAATTTTGACTTTTCCTCCTCCAGCCACAGAGGATAATTCTATACTCAACCACGCCAAACTCACGTGCAGTTCTGGGGCCATTGCACTTGCGGTTCCTTCTGTTCGGGAATTTCCTTCTTCCTGGTCTTCGCTTATCAGCCTCCTTCTTTTGGTTCCTGTCTTAAATTGTGTCACCCTTTCTGAGAGGGCTTCTAGTCACGCAGCCTAAAATGGCCCCCTAGATTCTATCACTAGTTTTAATTCTCTGCAGGCTGCTTATTTTCTGGTATTTTTTGATTTTTGCTTGTTTAGCATTTTCACCCACTGGAAGGTGGCTGAGCTTCCAAATGCTCAGTAAGTATTTGTTGAATGACTAGATGAGGCCACTGAACTTCTTGAGCCCTTACTTTCCACCTTTCAGAGAGTAGGTCATTAGGAAGTTGGAATTTTGTCTATTCTTTAGAATTAAAAAATTGATCATTGAATGGAGAAAAGTCCTTAATCTATGCCATTTCAAAAGAAACAAATACCTTGTCTTTTTTTTTTAACAAGGGATTAAAAACTCAATTATCTTTGTTGTTGTTGATCCATTAAAACAAAGGCAAAAGGCTGAGAAAGTTATAAGCCACAAAGAGGAGAAAATGAGAGAATAGATGGGAAAAAAGTCCACAGAAGTTTGGTGGCCAGGAGACAGAGGGGCTCCGTGGGGCACCTGCAGAAAGAGGGCTGATGGTATGAGCTGGCTCTGTCCACAATCCCACAGGGTTGGGACTTTGAAGGGTGGAGCTGAGATTGGCCGCTGGTGACAAGTTACTCTGTGCACCCTCAGGTTTGCATTGTCACCTGTTTCTTTCATTACCAGAGGGAGATGGGGTGTTGAAAGGGAAAGGTTTGGGGCTGAGTGGATCAGGCCAAGTAGACAAGACAGGGGAGGGGCAGGTGGGGAACAGGAGGAGTAAGTAAAGGTCTGGGATCTGAACAGTGGGACCCACAACCAGAGTTACCCCTATGTGCACAGGGCTGCCAAGTATTTTTTGTGGCATCTCTGTCAATAACCGGTTAACCATTTGAGCCACATCAAAGTCAGCCTATTCGCTCCATTCTGGTGACTTGGGCTCATGTGATCGTGTAGTGAAAATGCTGTGCTGGCCAGTAGGATTCATCAGCTTGCTAGGCCACCCTCCTGAAATTATGGCCTGGCTGCTGGGCCCCGGATGAGTCCTGGGCTACTTGGAGCACTTGGAGGAGAGGGTCAGAGAGTACCCTGAAGGGGACAAACAGGGCTCACGTGGGACCTAGTCTGGGCATGGGGCATCTTACCTAGATAGAACTGCTGTCCCTTCCAATCCTGGGAGGACTCTTTCTGGCCAGTCCTGGGGCGGGGGGTGGGGGGAGGCTTATGAAGGAAATTTGCAAGGAGAGCACTTCAAGGCATAGTGTTCTCATGAAGGGGTCCTGCTTGCTTGGGTCTAAGGGCTGTCCTGCCTGCAGTCTGTCCCTGCTATGGAATCCTGAGATGCTGGTGGTCAGACACTGCCCAAGTAGGATGGAGGAGAGGACACTGAATACTCTCAGAGAGAGGACCTCTATGTTCTTCCAGTTGAGTATTCCCAATGAAATGGCCAGTCACCTGAGAGTGAAGCCCGCCTGTCAAGGAAGCCCTGTTGATAAACTCTGAGTCTCCCATTCAGATAGGTACTTCCTACCTTGAATATGAACAGTCAGGGAACATCAGACACCGGAGGAAAGTTTGCAACACGAATGATAGGCCCCAAATCAAACACACTTTAAAACAAAATCACAAAGCAAAATACAGATGAATTAGACCTAAATCAGAATATGAGGAAGAAAAAACTCTAAAACCTTTAGAGATGAGCTATTGCATTCATGAAACAAGTACAGGGTGCAATGAAGCAAAAAGGAGCAACCAAAAAATAAGAAAGAGGGCTTGGGAGTTACAAATGCAATAGCTGAAATAAAAAATTCAGTAGAAGGTTTGGAAGATAAAGTTAGTGAAATCAACCAGGAAATAGAACAAAAAGATAAGAGATGGAAAATAAGAGAGAAATGATAAGGCTTTAGAGGATCAACTCAAGAAGTCCAGTACTTGACAAATAGGAGTTTCAGAAAACAAAAAGAGAAATGAAAGAAGAAGAAATTGTCAAAGAAATCCGAAACTAAGATGTATTAGGCTGGGAAGACCTGAAACTCCAGGTCAGAAGCACCCTACAGAACGCATGAAGGCATGTTATTTTAAAAAGTTCAGAACATCAGCAATAAAGAGAAAAATTAATGTCAATGCAGAAGATAGAGAATCTTAGTGCCCACACTGGATGCTAGAAGACAAGAAGGTGAAGTCTTCTAAATTCTGCAGGAAAATTATTTATTTTTTATTTTTCTTCTTCATCTTCTCCTCCGTCTCCTCCTCCTTCTTGAGAGAAGGTGAGAGAGAGACAAAGAAAGAGAGAGAGAGAGAGAGAGAGAGAGACAGAGAGAGAAAGAGAGACAGAGAGAAGGGGGAGGGCCAAAGGTAGTCTCCATAGTTGTACATCATTAGTTGTGACATGGTTTCATTCCACACAAGTGGACGTGGGGCTCTACGGGGCGGGAACCAAACCAGGGGCCTCCTGCATGGGAGGCGAGAACCTTCACTGCAAGCCATCCCAGCAGTTACTAGTTGCACCACAGTTCAGTATATGGGTTTGCATGGGCCAGGGTCAGGATTCAATATCCGGAAATCACAATTGCAAGGCAAGCCCTCAACCTGTTGAGCTATCCTGGCATCCTCAAAATGGTTTCTAATCAAATCCTAGGCTCAGTTAAATTAGCAGTTGTGTGAGGGGATCATATAGATGTTTTCAGACAAGACTCAGAAAGTGTCTCTGTGCATCCTTACTTGAGAAATACTGTAAACTATGTTGCTGCAAAATGAGAAAGTGGCCAAAAAAGGAAACATGGAACAAAGAAATAAGGGCTTCAATGCAGGGAAGGCTGAGAGGCGGGACCTGGGTGGATGGATGGACAGGACACCTTGAAGGACAGGTGGCACCTGGAGGCAGGGGTGTCCCTTGGAAAAAGATAATTGCTGTATCATCTGTTATAATAAAAAGCACTTGGTTAAACACAGAGAAAGATTTATTATAGATATTAGAGAAGTTTGGGAAAAGTCAATATTCAACTTCAAGATAAAACAATTGTTCATTCAGGAAAAAGCAAAAAGGAAATATTTGAACGGCAAAGCCACCCTACCACCATATTTTATGGAATTTAAGATGCCACTAATTGTAAAATGTGCCATTGTTTTAGGAAAAAAGAAAAAAAAATGTTGCCCAATGAAAATGCATGTTGTAAGTTGTGAGACACACCCATGTTTCAGAGATTATGCTAGAAAGTTAAAAAATGTACTTCTTAGAGTTGGTGAAAACAGCACTCTATTTGGCTTTGCAGTGAACTGTATTTACAATATTATCAATTTAACCACAAATTGTGATGTAAATTTATTGTCCAGATGATGAGAGAAGTTCAGGTGTGGGAAGTATAAGTGCTAAATACTCATGTACCCAAAATGAAAGGCAATAGTTTATTTATCTAGCATTGACATTTCAAGAATTAGCTGCATTATTCAGACATAGACGTAACCCCACGAAGGAAGAGCTGAAATAATTGAAAATGGTGGCCTTTGGGCATAGAGTAGGGTGGGGTCAGTGGGGACGAAGTAGTTTGGAGAATTGCTGTTTTTAGAAGTTTTTTATAATCCATGTTTAACGTGTGCATGCTACTTTGATGTAAATAAAGGTAGAGGAAAAAACACACGATCTTTTTGGAGCTTAAAAATGGGGCTGAAATTGAAGAGCTGGGGCCCTCAAGCTTGCCCCCTTTATAAATACCTTATCAGAATGTAAGACTAAGATATGACCACATGCTGCTTAGTCAGCCTCCAGAAAGACCAGTCCCACCCCTACCCCTGTACCTACCCCCTTGTACCCCCAGAATGGAAGTGTGGCCCAGAATAGTCCCGAATCCTCTTATCTTCACAGAGAGTTTTTGAGTTTACAAATCTATCCCATATATTTCAGCCCATTTAATCCTCATCACAGCCTGATTGGGTGTAACTGCTGCCATTTCACGTACATAGACATCGAGGGGAATGGGGCCACCGCGGACCCATTCCACCTGAGACCACTCAGCCCTGCCCTGCTGCTGAATCACAGAGGCACTTCTCCCCCCTTAGGAAGTGTCACTGTCACCTAACATTAGTCTGTCCCACGGTCTTGTAGAGGAAAGAGGAAGAGGAGAGAAAGCGAGGAGAGGAGCAGATTCGTCTCCAGGAGGAGCAGAGGGCGAGGGAGCTGTACTGGACTCTGAAGCAGGCCCAGCTGCAGAGCCATGCCAGTGAGAAGGAGGAGCGCGAGTGGGAAGAGCAGTGTGAGTAGATCTTGCTTCTCAGGGCTGTGGAGCCCGCCCACCTTCCCCACCCACCTTCCTCCCGCGTGTTTATTTGCTCAGTCGGCAGCCAGTTCACTCACTGAGCCCAGAAGCCTTTACCCGGGGCCAACTGTGTGCGTGGTCCCGCTAAGGCCCCAGCAGTGAGGGCACTCTTAAGGAGCTGTCATGGCTGTAGGGAGATTTCTTACACGAAAAAAAGAAAGCCCTACATTTCTGGTGTTGCCGATAATATTATGGCTCTATGCTAAACCTTGGGGATCTGGAGATGAAGGATTATGGAGCTTATCTTGGAGGAACTCACTGGCTAGGCAGGAGCTAGACACACAGGCTCAGGGCTTGGAGGGGGACTGTGCCACATAGCACTGTAAGGTGACATCTGATGGTGACATAGGAATAACTGAAGCACAGAGGCTGGAGAGGGCACTCTAGATGGGGTACCCTGCACATGTAAAGGCACTTTGACAAAGGAATGTGGTGTGTTTAGGCAGCTATAAGGCTTGGAGACTATGAGGGTTGTGAGAAGGTAGGTGGGGAAGGGAAAGTGGACCTAGGTTAAGGTGACCAGATTTTAACATTGGTAAAGCGGGACACCATTGACCGGGGGGGAGGGGGTTCTTGATTAAAAATTTGGTCCATCTCCCACCGTTCCCTAGCTTGTCGTGCATTCTTTCCAAAAATCGGGACTTTTTTAAAACGCCGCGGGACGCGGGACAAATTGTTAAAAATTGGGACTGGGAAAAGCGGGATGTCTGGTCACCCTAACCTAGGTTGGAAGGGTGGTGTTTAATATATACTCAGGCTTCACTTAAACAGGTATGGTAAGACTTACAGACATGGAAATGACTATCTTGGAGAAAGAAGTTTTTACTCCCAGATTCCTGGAAACAGAGGGCATGGAAGGCCATGCAGGGTCCATGGGGAAGGGTTAGTCAGGAGGTAGAGGTAGTGAAGGGAAAACGTGGGCAAGAGCCTTCATTGTGGTTTCTATGGAGAAGGTAAGGCAAGGTCGACTAATCAAGCAGGCTTAGGCCTGGCCGGTGTGAGTAAATTCAGCAGTCTTTGTGATACAGGGCTGTCTCCAGTTGTCTGATGCCTGGCTAATGAGGGCAGATAAGAACTAGAGAAAGGAGGTACCGTATTTTCCGGCGTATAAGACGACCCCCTAATTTTACAGTTAAAACATAGGTTTAGGCCTATATTCGCTGTATAAGACTACAGCCTCGGAAGTGGGGGGTAGTCTTATACAGCGAATATAGGCCTAAACCTATGTTTTAACTGTAAAATTAGAGGGTCGTCTTATACGCCCAATCGTCTTATACACCGGAAAATATGGTAGTTGGGATATGGGCTTCGGGTGGGTTGGTTTGTGTGTGAAAGGCACACTTGCAGGGGCGTCCTTCACAATCCTTGGAAACTGGCTAGCTCTGAGAGGGGCAGTCTCTAGGATCAACAAGGCCCCAGATGTCAAAGCATCAGAAAATATAGGAAATAAAAAGGCGTGTGATGCAGGTGGACAGTGGGAAGTTGCTAAAGGTGAGTGACAGGATTCGGCTGGGTTTGGGAGTGAGAGAGGGGAGGAGGCTGTCATAGTGTGCACTTCAACGATGACTGGAGGGTTTTCTATATTTAAGATCATGCCATCTGCAAACGGAAGTGAATTTACTTCTTTCTTTCTGATTTGGATGCATTTTATTTCTTTGCCTTCCCTAATTGTCCTGTCTAGGACTTCCAGTATTACGTTGAATAAAAGTGGTGAGAGTGGGTGTTCTTGTCTTGCTTCTGATCTTAGACAAAAAGCTTTCATCCTTGCATTATTGAGTATGTTTGCAGTGGGCTCTTGGGATATGTTTTTTCTTGAGAGTTTTTATCATGAAAGCATGTTGAATTTTATCAAATGCTTTTTCAGCATCTATTGAGATGACAGTATAATTTATATTCTTCATTTTGTTAATGTGGTGTATCTCATTGATCGATTTGCCTATGTTGAGTGTGGTGTATAATTCTTTTAATGTACTGTTGACTTTGCTTTGCTAATATTTTGTTGATAATTTTTTCATCTATGTTTACCAAGGACATTGGCTTATAATTTTTTTTTTTTCTTCTTCTTATATTGTCTCTCTTTGGCTTTGGTATGAGGATAATGCTGGCTTCTTTGACCCATTTGTTGTTCAGAAGGCTTTTGTAAAAATATAATTTTATTTTATTTTTATTTTTCAATTACAGTTGACATTCAATATTATTTTATATTATATATGTGTTGCCAAAGCAAGCACTATTTTATATTAGTTTCAGGAGTAGAGCATAGGGGTTAGACATTGTATATAACTTATGAAGTGATTCCTCTGATAAGTCTAGTACCCATCTGACACCATATATAGTTATGACAATATCATTAGTTATATTCTCTCTGCTGTACTTTACATTCTCATGACTATTTTGTAACTACTAATTTGCACTTCTTAATCCTTTTACCTTTTTCACCCAGCCACCTAACCCTCCTCCCAGCTGGCAACTGTTAATCTGTTCTCTGTATCTATGACTTTGTTTCCATTTCTGTTTTGTTTGTTTATTTTGTTTTCTAGATTGCACATATAAGTGAGATCATATGGCATTTATCTTTGTCTGACTAACCTTTTCTGTGTGTAAGACGATATTTTTGTCTAAAATTGTTAGACCAAAAACTGGGGGTTGTTTTGCACACAGGAGTAACTGTGTATTGATTTCTTAATGTTGAGTTAGAAAAGTAGGGGTCATCTTATACATGGAAATATACGGTGTTTCACTTAGCATAGTATTCTGTAGGTTCATCCATGTTGTCACACAGGAGTTTGTTTTTTTAATTTCTACCTATTTTTGAATTATTCAGTATTCTTCCTATTATGATTTCTAGTTTCATGCCATTGTGGTCAGAAAGGATATTTGATATGATTTCAATCTCTTTAAAAATTTTAAGACTTCTTTTTGACCTAACCTATGATGTAGCCTGGAGAATGTTCCATATGGGCTTGAGAGGAATGTATATTCCGCTGCTGCTGAACGGAATGTCCTGTACTTGTCTATTAGGTCCATTTGATCTTAAGTGAAGTCATATTCAATGGGTCCTTATTGATTTCCTGACTGGATGGATGACCTATCCATTATGGAAAATGGGGTAGTGACATCCCCTACTATTATTGTGCTGCTGGTTATTTCTCCCTTCAGATCTGTTAATATGTGCTTTATATATTTAATTGCTTCCATGTGGGGGCATATATAATTGTTATATCTTCTTAGTGAATTGACCCCTTTATCATTATATAATGACCTTGTTTTCTCTTGTTACTGATTTTGGCTTCATGTCTATTTTGTCTGATGTAAGTTTAGCAACACCTGCTCTCTTTTTGTTTCTACTTGCATAAACTATCTTTTTTTTTCATCCAAGAAGGAAGCGCATTTGGAAAAGCTCTGTGGAGGAAATGGCATTTGGTTTGGGAAAGTGGGGAGGTAAATAAGGTGAGAAAAGGTATTATAGCAGAGGAAACAGCACTAAGCAGAAGCAAGGTCATTGTATGCATAGGGCGTGGTACATGTTTTGATGTGGCTACAGTCTGGTGAACAATGATGAAAATGAGGGTAGAAAGATAAGGTGGCTGGACCTAAAGAAGAATTCATTCATATAAATTCAGACTGAAATAAGAGATGAAAAAAGAAGGCAGCGCAAAGCTTTATATTGAAAAGAATAGTGAACAATTACAAAGTGAAGTCACATGAGGGGAAGGAGCCCTGGCCTGGGAGTCCCATCCTAGCTCTGCCACTTACTAGAGCGACCAGGAGCAAGTTCTTGCTCAGTTGCTCAGTTTCTTCATTTGTAAAATGGGGACAGTCGTGTTGAGTTGAGGATTGTTGAGAGGGTGAAATAAGAGAAGCACCGAAGGTCTTTCTACGTTGTAACGGGCTACCACTTGTGAAGTGTTTCTCTTTTTGTAGCTCCATCGTGGGACGGAAAGATATGGGCTGGGCTGGTGTTTCATTAGGGATGGAGGGTGGAAATCATCTGACCCAAGTGCTGCCTGATTGCTAATTAATGTACTGTGTGGCAAGAGAAAATGGAAAAACCTCCAAAACACAGAAAAGATATGATAACTCAGTACTCATGATTTGGTTTCTCATTTTACGCTTTCTTAAAGAATGATGAGTTCGACTCTGGAGCCCGTCACTCAAATCCAGCAAGGCCGTTCTGCACTCAATTAATTTAATATGAAAGATATAGTGGGCCATTAATCTACTGAGAGTGGCAGTTTTTGATAAAACACCTAAATTAAATTCTCCAAGTTAGGGAAAAAAAAAGGAAATTGTTCCCTTTAGTATCACTTGAATTCAGACTTACCGTAGTTATTCAGTTCAAAAAGCAGAGCAGGCTCTGGCTTCTGAGACGCTCTGAATATATCAGGCAGAAATTCATTTCAGTTATTTCTCAACTGTGAACTTGTTAGAGTGTGAAGTTAGGTAGCATCTAGTTGCCCAGAGATTTAGAGATGAGCCCACATGGCTTGGTTGATCATATTATTTACAAAAAATCAGAACTGTATGCTGTAATTGTGAACCCCTTCCCTCCCTTCTTGAACGGTGTGATTCTGACTGTAGCTCCTCCCCGACAACTTGCGCTTCAGTTGTCTTACCCCTTGCCTGGGTGTTGTCAGAGTGGAGTGAGAGAATGTGTGCTCAGGCCCCGTGTGGAGTCCAGTTAGGTGCGTTCCCTTGTCTTCCCTCCTTAGGAAGGAGTGCGGGTTTTACTGTCAGTGGCTCTGAAATGCTGTGTGCTGGTGACGGGCAGACTCTGAAGGAGATGAGGGGTGGTCTGGAGATGGGTGGGGCAGCAGGACTTGCGCCTGGAAGACAAGCTAAAGGACAACAAAAAAGAAGGGCTCTTCTAGCCACGGATGGGATGGGAAATGGTGCAGTTTCTCTTTGGACACATGAGTAACCTGTTTGAACTGCTTCTCAAACTCCAGTGTCACATATCTTTGGTTTTATAGCTCAAAACAATGCCAGGCCAAGTCTCCACAGGCTGGGTTCATGTCCTGCTCAGGATTTTCTCTCCCCTTGGATTGCTCAAGAATCCCCAGAGGCTCTGTGTTGTCCCAAAGTGAAGTCATTCCGAGGTTCACACTAGCATGGGGAGCATTCTGGTCTTACGTTGCTCCTAGTGGCCACAAGGGGTCACTGTTGGTAGCCATCAGGAACTGCTGCCAAGGCAGGGATGGTTGGCACTGACTCCAGAAGCCTTGGAGTTCTGGTGGAGAAAGCCCCTCCCCTGGGCCTACATTTGGGTGTGGGTGACCCTCACTTGCTTTCCCTGAGGTTTGTCTGTCAGGGCTCAGCATCTTGGTGCCAACCCCATCCATCCCCCAGGTGACGGCTGCTTCAGCAGTCTGAGCCATTAGAGACCTGTGTGCACGTCCTTCAATATCTGGCTTGCCCGTTTCCCTTTTTCAGGGCTCAGGAAGCCTCCCATTTTCACAAAGCTTTCATCGTTCCCATTTCCCTGGCAGGACGTCCCAATTGTACCCAGCCCCCACCTGACACCACTTCCCCGCTCCCGCTTTTTGCCGTGACACGGATGGACCCTTTTAAAAGGAGGCATTCCAGTCTCCTAATGTCACAGCAAACATAACACCAACAAAAGAAACTATTTCATGAACCCCTACCACGTGCCCGGAACTGTCCAAACCCCTTCTATGTATAGTCTCACTTATGTCTCAGAGCAACCCTCTGAGATCCCATTTCGCAGACGAGGAAATCAAGTGTAGATATGGCAATACAGGTTGCCCCGGCTCGCGTGGACCAGAAAGTGGAGCCGAATTTAAACACATCTGCACCTTTACGCAATTTAACTCTTTATTGATGCTTTTCCCTCTATGCAGGATTATTCAGTAATTTTTAGGAACATTATGTCATTCATGCAAAGGGTAACTATGAATTGATCAGTAGGATGGAATGGAATCATCTGGCTTCTATCTAGCGCTGAGTCTTTTCTGTCTGGGCCAGGGAACACTGGCAAGTTCCCTGCTCTCAGGAAGAGCAGCGATGGATGATCTTCCAGGACCTTGTGCCCACTGGACCTTTCCTCCTGGCATCTCACAGACGTCTCTACCTCAATACGTCTCTACCTCAATACGTCCCAAACTCAGTCCTCTTCTGCTTCCTCCCCACTTGCTTTATCATGTGGCTGGCAAAGGCAGGGACTTAGCATCTTTCTGGTCTTTCCTTTTGGCTCACTGCCAATCCCCAAACTTACCAAGTTATAAGGATTCAACCTCCTTAATACTCCCTAAATTTACACCCCTCCTCACTATTGTCCTGGCAATGTCTTAACGTTGACCCCCATTGCTCTTGCCTAGATTTCTCTTTTCCAAGCCTCCAATCTTGTTCCTGTCAGATTCATTCCCGACACTGGAGCCAAATCAGTCTTTGAAAAATGCAAACAGCATCCCGTTCTCTTGCTTAAGATCTTTCAGTGGCTTCCAGTCACCCTTTGGTAAAGCATTCAAGTGTATTATCTAGTGTTTGTGGGGCTCCCGAGGGGCCTTTTCTGTTCTTATACCCTCACCTCTTGCCCCTCCGCTATGAGAGCTTCCCTCCAGCCACACTGGCCCATTCCAAGAGGGATGCCCAGCTCCCTCTGCCTCTGGCTGTGCTTCTGCCTAGAATACCCTCTGCTCAACCTGCCAGGGTTGAATTCTGTGTGTCCACCAGGCACCAGCTTAGTGATGCTTCTGAGGACTTCTCTGCCTGGATGAGGTGCCCCTTCTCTGGGCATGCCCAGCAGCAGCTCCACTCACCGTTTGGTGGCGTGTTTCCCCTACTAGACAGTAAGTTCTCTGAGGCTGGGGACTGTGTCTTGCTCATTGCTGTATCCACATCCCCTAGCACCAGCTTGGTAGCCAGCTGATGTGGTGCCCTTGTGAAAACTGCAAAAAGGTGCCCATTCCTGGAGACACGGCGCTGCCATCTGCCAGAACTTTGGCATGCCATCTGTACACATCTATGACCGTCATGTGGTGACTGCGCCCCCTGCAGTTGTGCAATGCACACCTTGGTCCCGCACAACACAGAGCCGGCACACAGTGGGCACTGAACAGACATACCTGTGCTGAATAAATGTGGACACCCAGCCTGAATGTGTTACTTCAGCTGTTATAAAACCCTGCCTCTTGCACTGACAAGCCTAGCTATATTTCTGGAACTATGTAAGTGCTTACAGAGGTTCTGCCAAGAGGAAAACCAACTCCTGTCATCCCTTCAGTTTAGGGAACTGCAGTAGCCTTGAGCACAGATAAGGACATGATTCCAGAACAGCCTGGAGATTTTGGCAGCCCTTGGGCGAAGAATAGTAGTGTTTCTATTTTCCGTGGAGGGAAAACTAAGACCCAGAAAGATAAAAACTTGTCCTAGGTTAGACAGAGAGGAGCCAAACCAAGCAGAATGTTGAGCTCGCTCTGCCTCCCAATTCTCAGGTCTGACATGGATGAGGTTGGACTCCAAAACCTGTGGGACTTTGGGTTCCTAATTGAGCAATGCTGAAGAGCGATGTCTCTGTTCTGGGGAGGTAGCCCCAGGCCGGACAGGTCTGGGTACATCTCTGTGATAGGAGGACAGAGCTGGAAGGGATCTGTCCCTCTGATCTGCAGAGGAGAGAACAGAGGGATGGAGGTGGGCACAGAGCTGGGCACATATTTAGGTAATGGCAACACCCAGCTATGCTTCGTCCTCTTGCTTCTCAGCCCAGAACTCACCAAGCTGGAACATTACAGAATGGCCATTGATTTTATTGTGGTAAAATATACAACTTTTGAGGTGGCCCAAAAGCAGGTATGCAGTTTGCTTGTATTTTGTTGTGTGTCAGTGTGTATGTATACCCATATCATCAAGTGTTATGAATTTCATTGATTGAACTGTATGCCTGTTTTGGGGCCACCCTGTACAGTTCAAAGCATTGGGTACATTCACATTGTACTACCTTCGCCACCACCCATCTCTAGAACTTTGTCATCCTCCCAAATTGAAACTTGGTCCTCATTAAATATCAGCTCCCCAGTTCTCCCTGCCACAGCCTTTGGTAGCCGCTGTTCTTTCCGCTGTATGAATTTAACTATATTGCAAGCTCAATAAGTGGAATATACTGTATTTTGCCGTGTATTCATATACTATATACTTTTTTGCCCAAATTTTTGAGGGAAAAATAAGGATGAGTATTAAATATGGGTAGTACTAATTCTGTATCGGTATAAATGTTTTTAATTTTTTTATTTATGCTCATGAGTTAAAAAATGTAACTCTAGAAATCTATAATGATATCCATATGCAAAATAATGTTAAAAAATAAATGCTAAGATTTCTTTATAATATAAAAAACAAGTACCTAAATATAAACAAATAAAAATTTGAATTAAAAAAATTAAAATTAAAAAAATTAAAATTAAAATCCCTGCTGAGCTGGGATAGCTCAGCAGGTTGAGCATTTGCCTTGCGACCGTGAGGTCCAGGGATCGGATCTTGGTCCCCGCCTGTGCAAACCCATATGCTGAACTGGGTGCAACTAGTAACTGTGGGATGGTGGCAAAGGTTCTCGCCTTCCATGTGGGAGCCCCCAGTTGGGTTCCCACTCTGCACAGCCCCACATCCACTTGTATGGAATCAAACCATGTCACAACTAATGATGTTCAACTATGGAGACTGCTCTGGGCCCTCCCTCTTCTCTCTCTCCCTCTCTCTCTCACCTTTTCTTAAAACAATAAAATAAATCTTAAAACAAATTAAAATGAAAGATTTTTTTCCCCTGAAAGTTTGGGCCAAAAACATGACAAAACATGGTAAGTGGAATCATGTAGAGTTTGTCATTTTGTGTCTGGCTTATTTCACTCAGTATGTCTTCAGGCTTCATCTATGTTATAGTATGTGCCAGAATTTCCTTCCTTTTAAGGTTGGATAATATTCCATTGTATGTTTATATTGTATTTTGTTTACCGTACTTATCTGTTGATGGGCATTTGGGTTGTTTCTACATTTTGGCTATTGCGAATAATGCAGCTAAGAACATGAGCATAAAATATTTGTTTGAATTCCTGCTTTCAATACCTCTTTGTATATATCCCTAGGTTGAATTGCCGGATCATATGGTAATTGCGTGTTTCATTTTTTATGGAATTGCTATACTGTTTTCCACAGTGTACCATTTTGCATTCTCACCAACACTACAAAAGGGTTTCAATTTCTCTATATCCTTGCCAACACTTGCTATTTTCTATTTTTTTTTTTTTAAATTAAAAACATTAAAAAAATAGGGGAAGCTGGGATGGCTCAGTGGGTTAAGTGCTCACTCTGTAGCCCTGGGGACTGAGGATCGAATCCCGGCCCCGGCCCGTGTGGACCCATATGCTGAACTGGGGAGTGCCCCCAGTTCAGTTCTCACCGGGGTGAAGACCCCGGCCCAGTTCCTGCCCTGTGCAGCCCTGAGCCCACCTGTGGAATGAAACTATGTGGAAAAACCAATGATGTGCAACTATGGAGACTGTTCTGGGCCCTCCCCCTTCTCTCTGTCTCTGTATCTCTCTCTCTCTGTTAAAAACAATAAAAGTAATTCTTTAAAAAATAATAGTGCTATCCTATTGTGTTTGGTTTATTTTTTATATCGAAATCAAGCCTTTCTTCTGAAGTCCTCAGTGTTTTCATGCCATCTCAGTCATCTTTACAATATTTCTGTGAGATGAGGCTTATTCTCCCTTTCAGGTGTGCAGAAAGGATACTCTGGAACCTACCTTAGAAGTGGGAAGGCCCACGGCCTTCCTTTAGCTGCCTGCCACGTGGGCCCCTGCCGTGCCACTGGGCAGGACTGTGGGCTGAGGAGGAAGGAGAAGGTGCCTCAGTCTGAGCCCTCAGCTCTGCCGTGGATCTCTGAGGCAGGAGGAGAGTCCAGCAATTGCTGGTTCAGGGCAAACGCTGCTTGTGGCTGCTTCCAGTGTGTGCCTCATGCTAGTGTTGGCTGTTTTTACTGGGTTACATTCAAAACAAAATGAAACGAAACAAAGCAAACAAAACAAAACTAGGTCCCATGAATTCCGGCAGAGGGTTTCCTGTGGCAGATTCGTGGGATACAGTCCAAATCTATCCCTGATTCTGAGAAGGAACTGAGGCAATCTTCTAAGATTTTGAGTGTATGATTTAGTGGCAGCTGCTTATAAACTGATTTGGGGATGGGGGCAGATTCCAAGTGACCCATTGGCAAGGGTGCCCCCTCCTGGACTGGCTAAGAACTGTTCATGCCTCCGTTTTAGACATGGCAATACCAGGGCTAATGAAAATTAAAATTTTAGCTAGCACTTACTATGGTGTTTAATGGTTCTAAGTGGTTTATATGATTACCGTTATTAATCCTCATAACAACTTTATGAGGTAGTGACTATTATTATCTCCATGTACTTCTGAGGAAATGGAGACCCAGGGTAATTAAACAACTTGTTCAGTGTCACACAGCTGGCAAATGGCATTGGGGTCTGAACCCAGGCAGCCTGACTCCAGATGGGGGCTTTGGGAACTTTGGGAGATTTGAAGAAAGGGTTGAGGTCAGATGCCTGATTTCATAAGACAATGCTTTTCCAAAGTACTTCATAATTTATAGTGTTTTGTTGCATTCAATCTTCATAACAATTCAGTGAGGCAGACATTCATGTCATTCTCATTTTGACAGAGATGGAAACTGAGGCTTAAAGATGTTCAGGGACTTTCTTAGGAAAGTTGTAATGGGGTGTTGGTGAGGATGAGGAGAAAAGGGATCCCCTGTGCACTGTGGGTGGAATTGTAAAAATAGAGTACCACATAATTCAGCAATCTTTCTGGGTATATGAGGGCTGTCTGTAAAGTAATCCAACTCGGTAATATGAAAAACAGAGGCATTTATGGCTGGACTTTTTCTGGACAGCCCTTGTATAGCCAAAGGAAATGAAAACAGGAACTGAAAAGATATTCCACTTGCATGTTTATTGCAGCATTATTCCAAATAGCCAAAATGTGCAAGCAACTGAAGTGTCCATCAATGGATGAGTAGGTACAGAACATGTGACACACACACACACACACACACACACGACTATTACTCAGCCACAAGGAAGAAGGAAATCCTGCCATTTGCAACAACATGGATGGAACTTGAAGTCATTATACTAAGTAAGATAAGTCAGACAGAGAAAGACAAATACACTATGTTCTCACTTGCATATGGAATCTGAAAAAAGGCAAACTCATAGAAATAGTGAATACCAGGGATCGCAAGTGGGATGCGGAGGAATGGAGAGATGTTTGTCAAAGGATAAAAAGTTGCAGTTAGAAGATACACATGTCCTGGAGCTCTCATACACAGTATAGTGATTCTAGTCAACAATACTGTAGTATATACTTGAAAGTTCCTAAGAGACTGGGTTTTAAATTTTCTGACCACAAAAATGAAATAATTACTTGACGTGATGGAGATAGTAGCCTACGCTATGGTGGTGATCGTTACAACACATAATTGTATTAGACCAACACATTGTACTCCTTAAACTCACACAATGTTATCTTAAAAAAAAAGAAAGAAGAAAGGCAGCTGTCATGGAGCTGCTCCTCACCCTGTCTGACTGCACAGCTGTCTCTTTCCCCTCATCCTGGCTGGGCAGCAGGGTTGGGTTTGCGGGGTTTGCAGTCTGGGCGGCTTCCTCACCCCAATGTCCTCAGTGTGCTGCCTGGCATTTCTGAACTGATCTGGCTGCCTGGTCATTGCAGTCACTGGTGAACGCAGCTGGACAGAGGAGAGCTCACAGAAAGGGGATGGCTCATGGGGCCAGAGCCAGAGTGTAGGAGGAGCCCAGATGCCATTGGGCTGGGAAAGAAAGTGGGGGGAGTAGGACCTTTTCATCCTGTGTGCAGGAGGAGCCACTGAAGGCTTTTGAGGAAGAACATGGTGGGATTGGAGCTGGGCTTTAGGAGGCTGGGTTTAGGCTTCGTGTGACCAGTGGCTCAGGGCCTCACCTTGCTGAGTTTCATAAACCTGTCTTCCTAATTCGCAAATGACTTCTTTCTGCAGTCTGTCTGTCTGTCCCTGAGTGTTGCTCTCTCTCAAAAGTCACTGTCCCTTGTAGGGCACAAATTTCTATGTTTAGTTTGCAACCTAATGACTGCAAAGTCCGTACTGGGGCATTGGCCTCGTTTGAGTCTCTCACCACGTGCACGGCAGGCATCGTGTTTTCTTAGTATCTGGAACTTACGGATGAGCCGACTGGGCACTGAAACCTAGGTTTTCTCACTGGGAAGGCTTCCTCCCTCTTCTTTCTCGGGTTAACTCCTCTTGACCTTTCCAGATCCAGTCAGGTGCTCCCTGTCCTGTGACGGCTCTGGCTCCCTTGCTGTGCGCATGTAAATGTTGCTGTCCTTAAACCTCAACAATACTTTATCCATCCCTGTTTTCATTGTGTTAGAGGTATTTGTTTGTCTCATTTTCCCAGCTGGGTTCTGCGTGTCTTGAGGGAAGGGTCTGGTCTTTGTTCTCTCTATAGCCAGCTCAGGACTGGCACAGGTTAACGATTTAATCGAGCACAGTCATGCAAGAAGGCGTACTGCCTGCTGATTGAAGCATATTGAAGGCTCCTATTGGAGCTTCTGCATGTCACCCCCACTTCCATAATTACCGTGTGAGGGACAGGCTGCCTGCTGCCTTCCTCAGATGTGGTGGATGTTATGTTTCAAGAAGGGGTCTTTAGCAACTTGAACTTAGAAGTGCTTTCTTTCCAGACCAAGGCAATTGACCTTGTATTTCCCCCAATACTAACAGAATACAGCTTTCTGACATTGGTCGGCTGTAAGCAGGTACTTGCTGCCTGTGGACTGAGTGGAGTTGGAGTAGAAACAGCCTATGGGTAAGATTTTACTCCAGGAGGGGAAGGTGAGCTGCTTGGGGTAGGGCTTCTTACTCACCATTACAAGAACACAGCCAGCTTCTGAGAGTTCTCTACGGAGTGATTGGATTTTAGAGGCAGATAGGGCCTGACAAGATGCAACCAGACTACAAAATGGGATAGTTGGTTTTAATTTTAGACTTTGCCTCCAGCAGGTCTTGTTGCCTCTCTTGGCATTTTCCCTGTTCTAGGAATCCCTTTTGAGTTTCGAAGCAACAACCCATAGAAGTCTTTAAAAGGCCACGTGGCTGAGAGAGGACCCTACCTTGAGGGACAAGATGCTGGAAGGCTGGGGAGAGGGGCATCTTGGAGTTTTGTAACTTACGCGGTGGCAGAGCTATCAAAGGAGTTGCTTCCCTCCCCACCAGCACATGCACCTACCAAATGTCACAGCCTCAGGAAACTAACAAGAAAGGTCACCAGAATCGGTACGCAGGTGTTTCCAACAGCTCAATCCAGTAGCACAAAGAATGGTTCCTGGCCCAGCTGGGCCACCAGCCCAGCTGGGCAAGTCACTGTCCTTCCTTGGGCCTTAGTTTCCACATAAGTGACATTAGGAGATGGGACTAGATTGCCTTACATGCTTTTATTTTATTTTTTTTGGTAGGAAATAGCAAAGTTCTCCAATATCAAGGACACCTGGTTTGAAGCTGGAGGAAGCTTTAGAGGTGGGGGCTATGGGGTGGAAAGAACTGCATGGGTTTTAGAGCCAGAAAAACTTGGGTCCCGCTCCTGGCTCTGCCCCTGATGGGTTCAAAGGGTGCAGAAATAGTGAGGAGCCCTCCTCCACGGGTGTTTGGGGGACGTGTCTATCACGGGCTGGGCCCAGAGGAAACCTACAGTGTGGTGATGGCAGTGGTATTTGGAGAGGCTGGGCATGTGGGCACAGGTGTGGAGAAGCTGCTCCTAAGCGCCGCCCTCCCAGAAGGAAATGCACGTGGCGATGTAAGTTTCCATCAGGTCGCTTGCTCATTCTGGAACAGGGCCATGGAGACAGCCTGACGGCCCTCATCTGTCAGGAATGGCTATAGCCCCACAGGGCCAGGCTAGCCCCAAACTGCTGGCTGCGGCGGGGCCCGTTCTGCCCGTCCAGGTTCTGAGACTCTATGGAGCCCACCTGGATGCGTCTGGGAGAATCCGGGGCCTCAGGGGAGGCCCGGGGCGCCTGGCCCAGGCCTGGCTTGCTCAGTGTATGGCTTAGGCTGCGGGACTGGGCGAATGTGCGCTCTACCTCTTTGCAGTGCGCAGATCCAAGGCGGCGGACGAGGAGAGAAGCCGCCGAGCCCAGCGCGCCCGGGACGAGTACCGGCGCCACTCGCTGGGCGCCATCCAGAAGGGCACCGTCGCTGGCCTCAGCTCCATGTTCCGAGAGCTTGGACAGAGGCACGAGCAGGAGGCCAGACTCTACCACCCCCTCCCGGGCCCAGGCCCAGGCCCGCCGCCACTCCTTGCGGTGCCTGTCAGGTGAGTCCTGTGAGGGTGGAGGTGGGGGCCCACATGCGGAGGCTGGCTGGGGGCAGGGCCTTGGATGGGGCCGGGCACGTGGGCAGAGTCCTGGCTCTGCCTCCAATTTTCTGTGAAATTTGGGGCTAGTCATTACCTGTTGTGTGCCTCAGTGCTCCAATGTGTGTAATGGGACAGGAAGGGGAAAGGGGTGGCGACTGGAGATTTCTAATAACTCTGGAGTTCTAGAAGTCTTAACCTTTTGGGGGTCTAGGATGCCTTTGAGAATCTAAAGAAAGCTGTGTACCCTCTTCTTTCCAAAATGTGCGTATGTAAATGCTGCAAAATGCTTGCATCTAGTTTCAAGCTCTTCAAGGTCCGTAGATCCCAGGTTAAGAACTTGTAGCAATAGGACTGCAAATAGGTTAAATATGGTCCAGCGGCCCACAAACCAGGGCTGAGGGCTATTTGTAACCAGCCACAGCCAGTGCTGCCCCCTGCAGGGTTCTGATGGCAAGTTTGTAGATAAGCGCATGGAAAGCTGGAGGGTCACACGTGTTGTCCTCACCAGAGGGGCTTATCAAGGGCACTAGGTGTCTGTCCATGCTTGCTAGGACCCAGGGTGAAGAGGTCACTGGAGCCTGTGCACCTTCCATCTGTGCCCACCTTAGACTGGCCTTGAGGTCTGTGACCCCATCATTGCTGAGCGCCTACAGCGGGCTCAGAGGCAGGGGGTCAGTGCCCGCTGGTTTCCTGAATCCCAGTGAATCTGCAGAAGAGTCCAGCACCCCAGATGGCAGAGGGCTGAGTTTTGCTTTAACTGAGATTTCAGATTGTTCATAACCCACTTCTCCCTCTCCCTGCAGTCTAGACTGCTGACCGTGTCTGGACTCCTTCCTTTCTTCCCTTCTTTCCTTTTGTCTTTCCTTCTCATGTACGTGATTCAGAAACCAGAAGGTTTAAAAAGATGTACGAAGAAAAGACTGACTCCCATCCTTGCCCTCCATTTACTCAGTCCCTTCTTCCCACAAGGGAACTGTTCTTATCCTCCCAGCTCCTTTTTGCAATGGCCAACATGAAGTCATACCCCCTCTTTTTTGCATAAAATATTGCATGTTCTGCATCTTGACCTCCCCCCCTTTTAACTATATTTTGCAGATCTTTTCATATTAATTCTTAACTATTTATTTTTAGTTTTTATAGTTGCATAGTATTCCACTGCAAGGATGTGCTATAATTTATTTACCAAAAATTCTATTAATGGACATTGATGTTGTTTGAAATCTTTGGTTATTACAACAATGCCCTTGAGGAATAATAACCTAATAGACACTGATTTTATACACATACAACTACTATCTACAAGGGAGAGTCCCCAAAGTGGCCTCATTGGGTTCAGGGCTGTGTGCATTCACAGAATCGGTAGTCATCTCAACCTGCTCTTCACGGGGTGGTACCAATGAACACTCTTATCCTTTAGACTTGTCAACAGTACGTTGTCAAACTTTAGTTTTGTCTGAGATATAATAGCTCAGTGAAAGTTGAAATTTGTACTTCTATTTATGAGAGGTTTAGTATTTTGTGTATGTTTTAAGAGACATTGGTATTTCCATATCTGTCTGTTAATTTCTCTACCTGTTTTTTCATTGTGTTTTTGGTTTTTTTCTTCACTTATTTCTAGGAACTCCTTAAATATTAGAGAAGAGGATCCTTTTGTTTGTGATGCACACCTCTTTCCCTGTTTGTGATTTCTCTTTTGACTTTTGCGATGAAGTTTCTGTCTGCAGAAATTCTTGGTTTTTATGAGGTTAGGTTTTTTTTTTTTATGTTTGTTTCATTTTTGTTTTTGTGTTTTATGTTTCCTGGATTTGGAGACAGTTAGAAAAGCCTTCTTGGCATTTCCCCAGGAGCATGATAATTTGTCATTTTAAGGGAAACAGAGAATTTGTCCTTCAGGCCCACATGACAGAGCTTCATGGACTGTGGTTCAGCCTGGCTCCAGACTGGCTGTGGGTGGTTGTCAATCAGGGAGTGGTGACAGCCACAGGGAGCCATTGAGTGACCAGGGGTCACGCAGACAGAGCTGCAGACCCATGCACGGGACAGAGGCCGTGCATTAGCCTACCTCCTGTGGCTGCCTCGTGGGACAAGTCCCTGTGGCCTCACTGCCCCCAGCTCTGCAGGACCAGCACTGGCCAGCACCCTTCATCTGACCCTGTGGAGGGGCAGTCACATGCCATTGCTGGGAGAGAGTTCCAGGTGCGGGATCAAGGCCTCTGGCCAGGTGGCTTCTTGGAGCATGATCCTAGCATTTACATTCTGATGAGTCACACTGTCTGCTTAGAAATAGAGGGACAAGAAGGAACAACTTTTTCTTGCTGTTATTTATAACCTCCTCTTGCTTTGTGCGGAGACGAGTCCTAGAAACCAGAGGAGTTTTTTTTCCTTTTTCCCCCAGAGCAGTTATTTCCTGGGGAATGCACGTGTGAAGGAGGAGGCTGGGGCAGGGTTGCTGTGTGCTGCTTAACGAAGAAGAAAGGCATCTGAGGTTACTGAGATGGGAGTGGGAACCCCCAAGAGGGGATACAGTAGGAGTAAAACTGGTTGTGGGGGTAAAAAAGAGCCAAGGGAGGTAGTAGGGGAAGAGAAAGCATTTACAGAACAAACTTGCCCACTGATGGCTTTAAGCCAGGCAGCGGAACGTTACTCCCCGTCTTTCTTATGACACCCTTTCTAAAATCCACACTGTTCACTTCTGTGTATGTGTGTGTGTGTGTGTGTGTGTGTGTGTGTGTGTGTGCACATGCGCATGTGCGTGCACATGTGCATGCATGTGTGTATATGAACTAATTCTGCGGTTTGCAAGGAAGTGCTGAACTCCACATCCAAAATGGCAAAGAGTGAAACAGCATGAAGGGACAGCTGACGTTTATTTGTTTTTAAACGATGACCACAATGGTGAACTCTAAATTCCATTATTATTTGTAGATAGCAATGACAAAGTAAGGACGTACTAGGTTTCTGTCACTCAGCTGGAAAGGGGGAAAGCTTGTGGTGGTTCAAGCTGAGTTGAAGGCCTGCTCTACTCAAGCTATATTGTCATGCCATCAATTAATGCAAAGTGATCTTGCTGCATATTAATTCAACAAATAGCTGGTGCATTCTTGTTATGTGTCCTTTGGTGTTGAACCCTGCTTCATGTTACCGTAGCTCCCATTTCACAGGGGTCTCCTGTGCTCAGTCTCTGTAGGCATTCAAGAACCACAGTTCAGATGCAAAAACAAAATCTTGGCTTACTTGTAAGAAAGTATCAAAAGGTAACTCTCTAATGCATTAGTCATAAATTCTTCAAGTGCCTCTATTCATCTCCCAGTACATCCAGTCCCTTACCAGATCTCCCACCAGACTCACTGGAAGTCAACCAGTACAGAGTGCCCCTCCCTCCCCTGTCTGTCCTCTGTCCGTATCTTCTTCAGGGCTTGGTGGTGAATCTTGGCTATATCCAGAGCAAATTGAGGTTCTCCGATTTCTCCCTGGTTGCTCTCCTGATTCTGCTTCACAAACATATGGAAGCAAGCTGGCAAAGGCAGGTGCCCACAGAATGCCAGGGGAGGGGCCACACCGAGGGGCAGGACCAGAATTCTCTTTGGTGGGGACATGGGATATGGGATCGAGGACACACACATAGTAGTAACTTTGTTCCCATGACATTAAGGCCCTTCTTCATGGTGGCTGATATTTACATGCTGGTCACTCTTGCAGGGGTCTCCAAACTTTTCAGCCCGAGGGCCACATTAACTATCAAACAGCAGTTATATCATCTCATTGACTGTGAACAGAAGTAGAAAAAGTAAGTGGCTGATCTTGGCAGGATACACGTAAATTTCTGTAATTTTTTTCCGTAGATAAAAAGGTCTCCATGGGTCGGATGAGAGGGCCTCGCAGGCTGCATCTGGCCCGCGGGCCATAATTTGGAGACCCCTGCTCTAGAGGGAAAATGTGCCTTTTCTTTCCCTCGGACATCCCTTCCTACTTTCTTTTCCACTCCTAGCTGTGTGGCTTTTTTTTTTTTTTAAAGTAAGTGATCACAGTTTTCTTTGGGGAAAAATAATAACAACTGATACATTATAATCTGCAAAGAGGCTTCAAGTATCCAGACCCCTTCAATCCTCTCCAGAGGCAGGAGTGTGGGCACCGGGCTTACTCATTCTCACAGTGGCCTCCCCACCACCCTCTCTCTTCCTCCCCTTCCTTTCCCCTTGTTCTCCCTCCATCCCTCCTTATCCCCCTCCTCCTCCTTCCCTGACTCTCCTGTACTCCCTCTCTTCTCAGCAGGACTTGGGCACGGCCTCTGCGTCCAGTCTCCAGAGAAGTCATCGTCCGCTGGTTTAAGGAGGAGCAGCTGCCTCGCCAAGCTGGCTTCGAGAGAAACACCAAATCCATCGCCCCCTGGTTCCACGGTAGGATGGCTGGGTCCCTGGGGCAGATAGTTTCCACCCTCTCTGGGGCTGGAAGGAGGTCCTGGAGGACTGTGCTGATTCTGCTCTGCCCCACAAAAGCTGGCGATCAGCTCTTCTGGCTCACCCGGGTGGGAGTAGAGTGGGGAGAGGTCACATGGCTGTCATTTACTTGCACTGAGTGTGCTGACTTGAAGACACTAGTGTTGATTTCCCCAGGGAGTGTGCTGAAATACAGGGTGACCTTTATTGAGGCCCTTAGAGACCAAGACACGGCAGCTCTGAGCAAGAGCCCAGGAGCCTGGGGGCGGCAGGGACACTGAATGCTCTTTCTGTTGCGGAGGGATGAACCGGACTCTGGCTCGTTGCTCTCAGCGCTCAGCCTCCTTGGCTGTCAGGAGCTCCTTAGAGGCACCGTCTCCATGAGCGCTCAGTGGGGTGTGAGCCCCCAGTGGGCAGGGCCCGCATCTTGTGGTCGGAGCCTGCTTCCCCATCTTCTGGCCAGAGCCTGGCACACAGCGAGCTCTGGGCAAATACTTGTTGACTAGGTGACAGAACGGCTGCATGAAGAGTTGAGAGTTATCCAAACATAGAACCTTAGGGCTGGGAGGCTCTCATTTTACAGATAAGAAAACAGGCCCAGAGAGGGAAGGGCGTTTTTCATAAGGTCACCAAGAGACATGTAACGTCAGGTTCAGTGATCTGAACAAGTAGAGGCCTCACACAGGGAAACAGAATTGTGATTACCGTGGCGACATGCTACAGGGAAGTAGGAGGGGCTCCTGGCCACACACTCCTGTGTATCAGCTAGTGATTGCTACATAACAAACCACCCCAAATCTCAGTAGCTTAAAACAAATAAGCATTTATTATTTACTCATGAGTTTCTGAGTCAGCTTGGCAGTTCTTCTGGAATGGACCAGCCTCATGTGATCTGAGCTGAGCTTGCGCATGCGTCACCAGACAGCTGGCATGTCAACTGTGGCCGCCTTATCCAGGGGAGACTCTGCTGAGACATCTCCTCTCTGCTCCATGTGGTCTCTCATTCTCCAGCAGCCTGGCCAGACTGTCAGCTTCTCTGGATAAGCTGCACCTTGGCCTCGCTTTCTGAGTCCCCTCCCCCAGGTCCAGGTTTACCTGAGAAGTCCCCTGGTCAGAACTGATCGCTCCCACCACCGTTAGCACCCATCTGATCCTCACCTGCCTGTTTCCCCTCTGTGGGCCTCCTGGGAGCTTGACTGGCCTCCACCTCGGCCTGTATTTCCCCTGCGTTTGCCCTGGTGATGTGACTGCCCCCCTGCCTCCTGACCAGCTTCCAGCGGCTCTCAATTCTGTCCAGATGGAGAGATGAATTCAGGGTTACGGTGGGCACTGGAGACTGGGATCTTGAGGGCTGGTAGGGAGGCGCCCATGGGCAAGCTCTGAGTGCGGGTCTAGCTCCAGCTGTAGTGATAAACAGAAATGATGCAGGGGTGAGCGAGGCCGTGTGCACCTTTATCGCCACCCTCAGGAGCCCAAAGAGTTTGTGAGCTTCGAAGTGGAGGCAGTAGCCATACTTTACAGATAGGATGACTGAGCCTTAGCACTGTTACAGGACTGGTCAAGGTCACAAAGGTCACAGAGGCACCACCCAATCCAGGTTGCAAGAGTGTCCTCATCGGTCTGTCTCTTTCGCTCGGTCCCCTGTAGAGTTCATCTTCCACACGGGAACCCGAGAATCTTTTAAATATAAACCAGACCCTGTGATTCCTCTGCTTCCCTTTATACTTGCAATGAACTTCAAACTTCGTGCCAGGGCCTCCAAGGCCCAGACAGCTCCTGCTCCCAGCTTCATGCTGCAATTCTTGCCTTGCCCACCTTGCTTCCACAGCTCTGCCCTTTAGCCTGTTCCTCAAACAAGCCATTTTCTTTTCTGCCTCAGGCCCTTTGCACTTGCTATTGCTCTTTCTCTATCTTTTTGCATGGCTGACACCTTCTCATTGTTCATTTCAAACATCTCTTCAGAGAAGCCCTGCCTGAACCCCTTACCTAACGCCCTGTTTGCTAGTTTCTCTCAATTTGCTGTGTTTATTTCCTTAAGAGTACTCACCCAGTTAGCATTTATCTTGTTTAATGTCTGTCCTCCTACCTGAATGTAAGCCTATGAAATAAGGCCCTCCTTGTCCATTTTTCCCAGTGCTTATCATAGTTAAGTGTCCACAGGAAGAACAGGTGAAAGCGGAAATGAAGTTAGTGTTGGGATTAGACCCCAGTCTTTCTGATTCCAAAGAATAGCCCTTGCTTCTCTGCATGGAGTCCTGGTGGGTGGGTGAGTCCCCTCAGGGCCTGATGGGTGAGGTTGAGCTGGGAGTAATCAGAAAACCCAGAGCCACACATGGGGGTTAGGCTCGCCTTCCCAGTTGGTCATGTGCTCGCTGGGGCCAGGGCCCTATGCCTTAGGCGTCTCTGTATTCACCCCTCACCTCTGCTTTTCACCTGCTCAGGGACCGGGTGCAGAAACACATTCCAGACAAACTCAGTGTCTTTCCCTGCTGCCACTGTTTAGTTCTCCGGCTCAATTCATGGCATCCCCATCGTATCAACCAGATTAGACTTAGTAGTACCCTAGTGACAAGTGATTCTGAAGTCTCAGTGACTTCCACCAACCAAGACTTATTTCTTACTCATGTTACATGCCCACTGGGAGTTGATTATGGACCTTAGTCTGGGCCTCAGACAGAAGGAGCTTCCTCTATTGGGAAGTCTGGTGATTTCATAAGAGTGCAAAAAGAGAGGCATGGCCCACCACGCACTGGCTCCTGAAGCTTCTGCCTGGAACTGCCACATACTATTGTCGCTCATATTTCTTTGTCAGAGCCAGCCTGGCAGCTGTGGCACTGATGGATAAGTCTGAATGATAGCAATGTATTACTACCACCATCCATGTTTAGACCCCTTCCAACTTCCTGGCCTCCACGTATCTAACAGAAGATGGAGGTGACAAAGCCATGTCTCCCTGAAGCAGGGTCTAGGGATTCCGTGCTTTTCGCTTCTGTCCCAATTAGGTGTCCCTGTAGCTCCCAAAGGAGCTTTTGTGCGAATCACTGCTTTCTTTTTCATTCATACATTAATACAGGGGCCGGCAGAAGTAATACTCTAGCGGGCGTTACCAGCTCATCAAAAGGGGGGCGTTCCTTCTCTCAGACTCTGTATAATCAGGGAAGCTTAACGCTAGCATCATCGGTACCTGTGTAGTGCAACTCGAAAGTTCTGTGGAGATGCTGGGCAGGGGACTGGTTGCTCTGTGCTGTTTGTGGCAACCAATGGAGGAGGCACAACAGAGTGCTCAGAGTTATCTTTAACTTCTATCTTGATGAAAAAAACACACAAAACACCTTAAATTTTACATTATCACAGAACAAACAGAACTGTGATTTCAGTCTTGCAATTTATATAACTGATTTCATGTTCTTTTGACAGTTCTACCATAAAGCATGCAGGAAAGTTGCTAATACGGGGACTGGAACTATTTCATGGCAACATTTTGATTGATTTGTGACAACATGAAAGGAAAAGGCTCACAGAGGGAGGGTAGCCAACTGTCTTTGCTTGAAAAAGACTGTGACATATTCTAAGACGACATCCTTTTCTAAGTTTTAGTGTCAAAATATCCCTTGATGACTTGATGGTGATAGTAAGTAATCGTTATTTTTATATATTGCCTTTGCTCAGAGAAGCAGAAAGGTAGCATTTCCATGGTGGTTTCCAAAGTAACTTTACTCAAACTGAAAATCCCAATGTCTGCAACTACTGAAACGGCCCAGCTTCGTTCCCAGCGGAGGAATTCCCCGGCAGTAGTCCTGCCAGGACTCCGCTGTACTAACACCTACAGGCCAGAGCCTCCTGCACCAGTCTAATTGTTGGGGAGTCTTTGCTGCAGGTTGGCCGGGCACTTAGGCCCTGCCAGCCACTCCACGTATGTCTGTGCCCAGAGGAGGCTAGCCCGGGCATGCCCTTCTCAGGGACCAGAGAGCAAGTGGCCTCATGCTGTGCTCTTGCAGTCTAGTCCCTCTCACCTCATGCCATTGGCTATGCTGTGTCACAGAGTTGAGTGGTGGGAGAACATATTCTATTCCTTTCACAACCATGTGCCCAAAGGTGTGAAGACAGAGAGGAGAGGGAAATTTGAGCCAATAATGCAATCTATCACCATTCTAATATAAACCTTCTATTTTATTTTTTTTCCTGGGTAAAAAATTCCTGTTTTTATTTTTTAGCTGGATTTTGGATGCAGGTTAAAAATGACTACTGTGACTTGTATTTGCTTTATTTCCCTCAAACACATTTGGCTGTGTTGTGGTATAATGCAAAGAATAACGTGGACAAGGAGTCTAAGGATATGGGCCTATTCTAGAACCTTACTGCTCTGTGACCTTGGGTGTGTCCTTTAATTTCTCCAAGTGTGAAATGGGGATTATAATGTCAAGTTCACAGGATATTTATGAAAATCAAGCCAACAAAAGCAGTTTGTGCACCATAATGAGGCATGTTGGTATGAGTGCTGACGTCCCCAGGGGTCTGAGGTCAACCACTGGGGATCCCACCTCCTCTGGGAAACAGAGTTCAGGGAAATGAGCTCAGAGCACAGGGGGACTGGAGGGAGGGAGCTGGCTTCCTCTGCTACCACGGTTCTTGATACATTCTTTTCTGTTAAAAAGAGAGATAAAGTGGTAAAGTTGTTCCTAGTTTCTCCTTTGTTCATTGTTATGTTCCAGGGGTTATAAGAGAGATTTCTAGTAACCCAAAAATACTCCTGAAGAAAGCTAGTACAAACTCATAAAAGCTCTGCTTCGGGATAAAAGTCTATTTTTGGACTTTGACCTGTATCCCTCTGTCTACATTGGCTCAGCTAGAACCTTTTTCTCTTCTTGAGCTTTACTTTTAGAAAACAGTCACTACGTGGTCTATGGTTTACTGTCTTGGCTGTCTTGGGGCTGGCTTGCCCATAGGGCTTGGTGGGGAGTGGGGCTACGCTGTGGATGATGTGGTTGGCTCTGGTAAACTATTCCCGCAGGGCCTTGCTCAGGTGCTGGGAGTAGATCTCAGGCATGGCCCCACCTGTGCTCAGGTTGGTGGTATTCTCATGCCTTTTCTGAGGAGCATGAGGTGGGAGCTTAGTCAGGGAGAAGGCACACCACATCCACACAGACAGTGCAATCAGCGGGAGTCCAGCAGTTGAGGGTGACTTTCTGTGCAAAGCGAGAGCTCCCAAGTGGTAGGAGCACTGCTTTCTCCCTTCCCACATGGCAACTCCAGAGTGTATTTAGAGGAGAGGAGTGCTGAAGGTCACGGCTGTGAGGCTCTAGAACGGGCCCAGACCTTCAGAAACTACCTTGCTCTCAACCCCACCACAGCCAAATGTGTTTGAAGGAAGGGAGGGAGTAGAAGTCAGAGTGGTCATTGTTAGTGATTACTTGGGGGAATATTTGTCTTGGACAAGAGAAGCCTTGTGGTAGGACAGATGGTGGAGCAGAAGTACTACTTTTCACTCTCTGGAGTCCTGTCTTGAGAAAGGGAGATTGTTAAGGAGGACAGAATCAGGGTTCAGGGCTGAGAAACCAGAACAGACACATTTCACTTCGATAGAAGGAAGAGTTTTGGAAGGAGGCCGGTTACTATTGCATGGTCTGGCTGGCTAGCGGACTCCCTGGAGGGGGAAGTGGTGGGCCTTGAAGTTTCTGGCTCCTAGTTTCCCTTATCCCTGTCTGGTGGCTCCTTGAATATGCTGCTATCCAGGGAGGGAAATCAGGACAAAAAAACGACCCCCCCCCCCACTCCCCCACCGGATTCACAATCCATGACTGCAGATTCATTTGAACTTTCTTTTTGCACAACCTGAGCTCTTCATTTTAAATCTCAGCCCACCTCACTCTATGACCTTGTAGGGCACAGCTGCCACGGGGCTCCTGGACCCGCTGGAGGGGAAATCTGGGAATGGCCTGCTTGATCTTGGGATTACTCTCAGGAGCTAGAGAGTCTGGGGCCGAGTTGGAGAGAATGAGCCAGCTCCGGCCCTGTCCTTGGCTTCCAAGATCAGTGAGAGGACAGGACACTGTGTTGAGACTCTGAAACATGTTCGGAGGCAGCAGCCAGAATGGGGGACCTGGCAGTGTGGACCCAGACACATGGTTAGCAAGGAATAGCTGAAGAAACCAGAGGTGAAGGAAGTAGTAATACCAACTCTGTAGCGGTGTTATAAGGATTAAATTTATTAATTGTTATAAGGTGTTTAGAACATGCCTGGCATGCATTACGTGCTTCCATTTATTACAGGGAATAAATAAACTAGGTAGCCTTTGGAGATGCATGTCAGGATTTGAAGCTTATAAATTGTGACCTCATACATGCTAACCCTTGTAAGGAAAGAAAAAGTCAACACCAACTGACTCTACACTAAAGGAGAATGATACTTATTTAGCCTTTCAAAACAAGTGCTAGTCTGAATTTTCTTTCATTAAGAATATGATGCTCATCTGGAAATGTTTCTTAAAAGCATTGAGGGGCAGTACAGGGGTCACTTGGAAGGGTGGTTGGCATGTCACGATCCATCATGTCAAGTCAGATTGTTTATTTTTCTCTCCTGAGCAGAATTTGGAATGGAAAATTTCCACTAGCTTTGATCCTAAATGCAAAAATTTCTAGAGAAGAAAAAAGTAGGTCAGCTGACCTACTTTCCTCTTAAATTCTCGCTTAAGCTGTTCCAACTAAGAAAGAAAGGAATCTTTTGCCTCCTTTATAAAAACTTGTGTGCTTGGCTATAAAGTCTGAAAAAAAAAAAAAAAGATTTCAAAGAAGAGCGAAATTATTTTTTGCTTTAAAAAAACGTCGATGGTAAAGGTGTTTGCAAGGTTTTAACTCTTTCCAGCTGTCTATAGGTCTGTGTTCTTGACATCAGACCTGTCTCCTGTCTACCTAACACTTCTACTTTGGGTGTTCTCACAAGATCTCCTTGATTTCTGACAGGTGTGAGGCACTAAAATGTGTGAGGGACCTAGATGACTGGGATTTGATAGAGCTGATTTATTTTCTATCTGGATGTTAATAAGTACAGGGTAACAATAAAGAAACCCAAAACAACCCAACAACAACTGTGATCTCTGATGATGTAATTGATTTAATCATCTTCTGGTGATTACAAAAGACTCTTCCTACCTCCCCGACTCCAGGAAGTTCCTTTCGTAGGTTGGACCTTTCTTCAACACCAAGAAGCAGCCTTTGGATTGCTTTTTTGTTTTTTCTCTAGGCACTGGAGTCTAGTTCCCCACAGCTCCCCAGCCGCAAGGTCGTCCAGTTCCTGGGACCTTGGGCCATAGGTCGTCCAGAGCCCTTGGCCTTGTGTTTTCATGAGAGCAGGCATGGGCTAGAGAAGGAAGACTTGGGGTTGGGAGCACAGCCACTGCCTTTAAACCACCCATGTCCCCCCAGCCTAAAAGTGGCCTCAAGGCAAGGTCATGATGTACTTGGTTGAGAATCACAAAGTGCTGACTTCGGTTTGTCTGACTTTTCAGCAGTTGTCCTGCGATGGAAAAAGCTCCCTCCTGGAGTTGTGAGCATCTACTGTGGGCTGTGTAATCTGAGGCCAGACAGTCCCTCAGACAACACCCTGAAAGTGTAGATGGTCTTGTCTGATGGGATTAGATCAAATTACGTGGGTTTTCTCCCCTATCTTCCCACCATGAACCATTCTTTCTCTGCTTATCTGAAAAACTAATATGGTGGCTTTGACATTTGCTGGAGAAAACAGTCCAGTGACTATAGTGGTTGAGAAGCTATTCTGAAACTGAAGACTCACGGAATATTTATACTTAATTATTCAAAGTTTATCAGACTCAAATTACCTTCTGTTGAGTAATTAAGTTCCTTATAGATTCACATGCCAGGGTCACACATTTGCAGGTTTTGTTTACAGTGATGATGCTTTTGGGTCTTATGAGTCACAGTCCCTCTTAGCAGCTCCTAGGGCTACACAAGGCAGGAGGGAGTCCCTACCCGGAGACGCTTCCTGAGGGGCATCAACATGGCTAGCCTATGCAATTGATGCACGTTCTCTCTCTTTTTTTTTTTATTGTTAAATGTAATGGGGTGACATTGGTTGGTAACAATTAGATAGTTTCCCGATGTGCAAGTCCACATCACCCATACATCACATTATGTGCCCACCACCCAGAATCAGCTCCCCCTCCACCACCATATATCCGGTGCCCACTCCCCCCCCCAACTCTCCCTCCCTCCTCCTCCCCACTCTCCAGGTAACCACCAAACTATTGAGTGTGTCCATAATGCTGGTGCCCTCTCCAATCTCCCCTCCCTCTCTCCTTCCTCCCACCTCCCCTTCCCTCAGGCAATTTACCCAGCTATTGAGTGTGTCCATAGGTCTCTGTGTCTTTGTTACTTTCAGTTTTATATCATTCTCTCCTTTAATTATCACAAATACATTCCCTGCCCCTATGCTACCAACATTTGTGCAGCCATGGTTCAAGCTTATTTAAGTGCACAAAGAAAATGCAGTTATACAATTGTTCGCCAGTTTCATGAAGCTGTTACTACTCCTCTTTTTCCTCCAGGTAGTGGGGAAAAAATAAACCTGAGTTCATTTTAACTTCATCCTATTCAATGGTTTAGTCTTTCCAGTTAACTTAGTCCCTTTGGGGACGATCAGGTTTTTAAGATTTCCTCCTGTCTGTCCCTGCTGCTCTCCAAGAAGGCGTCTGAGTATTTGGGGCTTCCCTTTGAGGTGGTCAGGGGCAGGGCTGCTATGCAGATGTGCAGACTTCATCCTGCATGAAGGTGTGTGGCTTGAGGGGATAAGAGGGGTCTCTGTCCTGCTTCCAAGCCGGGTCTGTCCCAGGCTGTGTCCATCTGGCGGTGCATAGGGACACTGTTTGGATCGGTGGCCTCTCTGGGCAGGGGTTGCCTGACCTTGCTCCACTGTCAGGTGTACACTGATTGATAGCCATGACCTGTGTGGTTGGTTGGCCTCACCTGTGGGGTCATGCTGGCTTTTATGTTTTAACTGATTATTTAATTGAACATTTGTTTGTGCTGGTTTTGTGTCAAGTCCACATCGAATATCCAGTATTTTATTATATTTACTCCTCACACTACTCTCCGGAAGAGGTGATGATACTAATAACTGGACACACAGTGCTCAGAGTATGTGGGCACTCTTCTGAGCACTTCACATATGTTAACTAATTTAATCCTTATACCACCGCACACGTGCTGCTACCATTAGCCCCATTTCACAGATGAGGAAGCTGAGGCACAGAGAAGTGAGGCCACTTGCCTGTGGTTCACTATTAATAGGAGGGGGTGGTGTTCTGGCTCCAGAGTCCATGTTCCTATCCATGATGCATTGTGGCCATAGGTGAGGAACTAGGGGTCCCAAAGATTAAATCACTGCTCTGGGTCATGCAGTGCTCAGGGTGGACAATTTCTTTCTAGTCCTTCCCTTGAGCACGAAGAGAAGGCTGTTCCTTTGGGAGATACTGAGCTAGCTCTAGATCACAGGGCCAGCTGTGTCATCTGCCATACCTTCTTCCTGGCTGGGCAAGTGTCTGCTCCTCCTGAGGTTGGCACCACCTGCCCATCGAATTCCTGAAGGTCTCCAGACCTCTGCCAAACCCTCACGCAACAAGTGCAGTAAAACAGGAAATAGTCAGTGTTTGGGATTATTGAGTGACCTGGGCAGGGGCACCAGGAAGCAGACTTCGTATGTAAGGCATTTAAAGAATTCATTTGCTGATAATTAATATTAAGCGTCTGTTGTGTGCTAGGTGTTTTATGCTAAGTACAGGGCATGTCATGGTGAACACAACTGACAATTTCCCTGCCCTGGTGGAACTTATGTTCACCTGCAGTTAAAAGAAAAATCAAACCAATATAACAATAAAGACAATTGACTGGATCACCTGACTGAAAAACCCTAAGGTAGGGCCAGCTTCAGGCTGTGCTTGATCCAGGCAGAGGATCTGCGTCTCTGTTGTTCTCCATGTTTTTATTCTTAGGCAACACATCAGCTGTGGCTAGATGCCTGCATTCTCCTAGTTCAAATCCAGCAGAAGAGAGGGCACACTTTTCAATCAAGAGTCCCAATGTTAGTCCCCATATTCTGCCCTGTTGGTTCTGGTTTGGTCACATGCCCATTCCTGGACCAATCACTACAGTCAGAGGGATGAGCTAGCTCTTGATTGGCTAGGCTTGAGTCACATGACCTGGCATGGAGTAGGGTCCATCCCATTGCAACTGTATAGACTGAGTGAGAGAATGTGGTTTCCTCAAAGGTCGCCATTCCCTTGCTAGAGCAAAGGCAAATGTTCCTGAGTGGGTAAGACCCATTGATGCCTACCATAGAGAGGAAAATAACCTGTCCTCTCTCCTCGTGAAACTGTCAGCACTGTCAGCAAGACTGGCATGAATCAAATGATAGACTTATACTTCCTGCTGAGGTTAGGGCTGCACAGGGTCCTGAATAGCCAGTTTCAGTCATTTTGCTGGGTGGTTGCAATCCTCTGTCATGAACTGTGGCATTAGATTCGACCCTGGCATATCAGCTTGGAACAGACCGTCATGGGCATGGGGTACTGCCTCTTGTGAATAAATACATCTGGAACCAAAAAGCTTGTCTGGTGAAACCCTTGTCTCAGCAGTTAGCCGTGGTTAAATTTCATTTGGAGTTATAAAAAATGAAGGCATTTGAACTCATTCATCACAACTTCTGTGGCTTTAGGATGCTTTGAGAAACTCTTGAGAATGAAGAGCTTAATATTTCCAGCCTCCTTAATGATATCATCTGGAAAGCACAGCAATAAGAAAGGAAAGTCACAAAAATGAATGAGAAATAGCTAAGCGGTAATGGAGGAATTGTCAGCCGGTGAGGCGTAGCTGCGGTGAAAGCTTTAAGAAATATGCACATCAGATAAATTGAGACCCATAAAAAGTAAAAGGTCGTGTCCGGACTGCCTGTGTTTTTTTCTTTTCAGGGGAAGCCCCAACAGAGAAATAAAAGAAGCTCACTTGGTTACTCAGATTCAATCGTGAGCTAATGATTTCAGGGACCGGTATGCAGGTGGAGGAGGGGCTGGAAACAGAATCCTGGTTTGCTTTAGTGTTGGCTAACATGTGGATTTATGGGTCCATCACAGCCAGAGCATCTTTTGAAAGTCTACTTAAAGTGCTTTTCCTTTCCTGGGGCTGCTGCTGATTAGCAAGGATGGAGTGAATAGTTTGATAGCAAAAGTGAAGCTAGCAGTGTTGGAGAGCGTTTGCCTGGAGTGCAGGAGGATGAATAGGCAAGGTGAAGTAACGGAGAGGAGTCAGGGCTGCTGGCCGCGAACAGCCTGCCTGTGATATTAATGTGTGGTATTGGAAGACTGAAAGCAAACCTGGACTTCTTTGCTCTGCTGGCATATCTCTTCCCTTCTGTGTCTCCTGCTCTCCCACCCTCACCCAGTGCAACCACGGGGAAGGGGGCTGCTGCCCTGAAGGGCCTCTACCCCTGGCTTTGGCCTTGTCTTATTCTGCAGGGGCCCAATAGGGGGTGCTGCAGTTAGTCACGTTGCAGCTGATGCCCCGGCCCAGAGGAGCCCTGGGTAGTTGCTTTAGTCCTCATCAAGGGCCCTGGCCTATGTGCTGGCCTCTGCCTCAGTTTCCAGATTACAGCTCTGTTTACTTCTGCGGATGACCTTTGATCTGTGTGGCCTAGGCCAAGGCTGGGTTTATGCCTATCCTGGCAGTAGCAGCCTCCATAGTTGAAGTTGCCATTGTTTTCCTGGCATTAATCACTTGATATAGCCAATAACTTTGGATAATAATTTACAAAGGTGAATCCATTACCTATTGAGAAAGAAACTTCAAACCTAAAGGAAGGTTTAAAGAGGGGATGCTGCGATACTCAGCAGGTTGAGTGCTTGCCTTGCAACTACAAGGTCCTGGGATCGAATCCTGGCTCTGGCTCGTGGGAACCCATATGCTGAACTGCGGTACATCTGGTAACCGTTGGGATGGCTCAGCAGTGGTTATCGCCTCCCATGTGGGAGGCCCCAAGTTTGACTCCTGCCCTGCGTGGCCCCACATCCACCTGTGTGGAATGAAACCATGTCACAACTAATGATGCACAACTATGGAGACTGCTCTGGGACTTACCCTTTTTTTCTGTCTCTCTCACCTTCTTTCAAACAATAAAATAAGTCTGTCTTTTTTTTTTTTTTTAAGAAAGGTTTAAAGTATTTATTTGAGCCAAGGGCTGAGGACCTGGCCTAGGTGCACTCTCAAAGGATTGAGAAGATGCTCCAGGGAATAGCAGTGTTGAAATTCTGTTTATACATTTAGAATCAAAGGTCAGTCTCCATGTCAGTGGTTCTCAAGGGGAAGACTGTGCCCCAGGGGACAACTGACAATATCTGGAAACAATATAGGTTGTGACAGTTACAAGGTGCTATTGGCCTCTGGTGGGTAGAGGTCAGGGATGCTGCTAAATATTGTACAATGCACTGAACAGCCCTCTTGACATATACTTATTTGGCTCTAAATGTCAATAGTGCCCAGGTTGAAAAACCCAGGTCTGTGTCTAAATGGGTATCTATTATCTCCTTTACACTTTAACTTGGGGAAGCCAGGATGGCTCAGCGGGTTGAGTGCTTGCCTAGCAGCCTGGGGGTCTGAGATTGGAGTCCTGGCCCCAGCCCCCATAGAGACCCATATGCTGAACTGGGGTATGCCTTCCACACCTGGCCCCGCGCCCATCTATGTGGAATGAAACTGTTGAAAACTGATGACGTACAACTCAGGAGACTGCTCTGGGCTCTCCCCCTTCTCATTCTGTCTCTCTCTGTCTGTCAGCCAAAAATAATAAAATAAATCGAAAAAAACAAACAAACAAAAAAACTTAAACTTGTTACTAGAGGGATATGCAAAAGATATAACTTATTTACTTGTTTTTATAAGTGATTTCCTATTACTCTGGACCTCTATTTTGGTTAATGCCTAAAAACAAAACAAAACAAACAACAAACAAAACAAACAATCAAAACCTTAACATTTTCAGTTAAAGATAATCCTGTCTTCTCTGGTTTCTTCAGTCTATTTCAGTTTAACTTGTTACTTTCTAGCAAATACTCAATCATTTTAAACTCAAAGTCTGGCCTCTGTCTTCTTTTATTTTCCCCAAATGGTGTCTGGGTGCAGGGGAAATTCATGACCTTGGGAGGCAGCCAAAGCAAGCCCTGGCCTGCGACTCATCTCTGGACCTTATCCTGTTTTTACTAATCCCCTGACGGCCCATGGCTGCTGGAACTACCCATGACTGTCTAATACTAGGCACAGTGGGGCCTGGGGAGCCCCTTTCCCACACTGATCATCCCCCCAATTTAACTTGGCCTTACATTGATTCTTGCTGGGTTTTCTGAGTTTTAGCAATACCCATCAACTACTGTTGGCTGAGGCCACCCAACCCAAACCTAGATTCTGGGGTCACCTTGCCTCTTTTCTTGGTGGCCCTTTAGGAAGCAGGACCATGTTCTTTTTTTTTTTTTTTTAAGATTTATATTTTATTGTTTTTTGACATAGAGAAAGAGAGAGGCAGAGAGAGAGAGACAGAGAGAAGGAGGAGGGCCCAGAGCAGTCTCCATAGTTGTACGTCATTAGTTTTCGATATAGTTCTGCTCCACAGATGGGTGTGGGGCTGTGCAGGGCGGGCACCAGCTGGGGGCCTTTCCCATGGGAGGCATGCCCCCTTGAGCTGGGGGGCCTCTTACATGGGAAGCATGGTCAGGTCAGGGGCTGACCTGGGGGCCTCCCACATGGGAGGTTCGCCCTGGTGAGAACTGAACTAGGGGCACAGCCCAGTTCAGTTTATGGGCCCTCACGGGCAGGGACTGGGATTCGATCCTCAGACCTGGGGGCTGCAAATGAATGCTTCAAGCTGCTGAGCCATCCCGGCATTCCTTGGATCATGTTCTTAAAGATCTTTACCGGCGAAAAAACCATAATTCCTGAAGGTTGAGTTCATTGGTCACCTCTTTTCTTCCTACATAGCTTATTATTATTTCTGTATTGGAAGAAATAGGGCTATCCCATCTTTATTCATTTACTTACTCTCCTTTATCTCCACTCTCCACCCACATTCTCTTTTCTTCTTAATAAGCAGACTTTTTGATAAGTTTAAGCTGTATTAATTGAAAAGGTTCTCGTGTATTGATTTACAGGCGCTATCTATTGTATACGTATCTCCCATAGGGAAGTTATTCTCTTTTTTCTTTTCTTTTCTTTTTCTCTTGAAAATGTTCTATGTGATTTGATCTTGATGTTTTTCTGAGGCTAACTTTATGTGAAATTAGTTTTCCTGAGCTGTTTGAATGAAACAAGGGACAGGAAGTGTTTTCCACTCCACAGAGCCTCCTCCTGTGTGTGTGGTGTCTTCACACATCCAGCAGCTTGCTTCCTGGACCACCCGGCTCGGCTCCCCTCTGCCAGGTGGGTCTGGACCTTTTTCTTTCTCCTCTCTGCCCCTCGCATGCTCAGTGTAGATTCCGTTCTCAATGGTCAAAGGTGTCCCTGGAGGGTCTCACTGCGGACCTCTCACACTCACTAAGGATTGGGGAGGGCTCATGCTTCCCTCCTTCACATCAACCACTGTTCTCAAGTTGGCTTCCTGCTTCCCAGTGAATTCTTGTTCCCGGCTCTCAGGTCTATTGTCCTCCTTGTTTTTTCTTCTTTCTCCTGTGTAAGCACTGGTGTCCTGAAGGTCTTATATGGATGGCTTGTCCCCACCATCATATGTATTTGGGGTTCATGGAGATATCTTGGCACCTAGTTTTATTGTAAACATAGTTTGTGGACTTGGCTTGGCTCTTTAGTTGCTCATTCTTATTTGGAGATTTGGGAAGATTGATGAATGCTGCTGTTGCCACCATCCATCCCAGAATCTACTCCTCCTACCCCGTACTTATGCGCATGTGCAAGAAAGGTGAGTGGCTTTACATCTCACTGGTTTTTCTTAGTCTCACTGAGTGCTCTGCTGTGAGATCCATGTTCTGTGTGCTTGTGGTCCATTCTCTCTAATTGCTACACAGTATTCTATAGAGAGCAGCTACCTAATTTTGCCCATCCACTCCCCGAGTCATGGTGGTCCAGATGGCCTCCAACTTATCACCTCCACAAATTAATCTAAGAATCAATTAAGGACATGCATAAGGATTTTATTTTTTTTGTAATGTGCCTCAGGATTTGAATTGTCGAGTCAGAGGATATATGAAGACTGTCTGGAAAGTATCCAGCCATGTAACTGTTCTCATTATATTGACAGTGACTGGCTTTCCCTCTGGACAGCCCTCGTAGGAGCACTTAATCTGACTAGGAATGCCAATGGCTATCCAGAAGGCTGGTCCAGTCTCAGTTCCCAGCAGCCACACACGAGGGTTGCTCTACCACCTTGTTCCAGACCCCACACTAGAACAAGGTAGAAAACCTTGGTCCCCTCCGTGCCTCACAAGAACTTGGGGGCTGGAAGCCACTATCTTCAGATTTGTTCTCTCTCCAAACACACCATGTCTGCTTCACTGTGGCTACATTATGTAGGCACATAGCACCTGCTAATTCTCCACAAAAACTGGGGTACAGGACTCCTCTACTTTCAGCTGCCTTCTCACTCTGTCTGGGCTGTGGGGTGCAGAAGAGTAGGTGAGGGCATTTTCTCCAGTCTGCCCCCAGCCCAGGCCCAGGAAAAGCTCTTTCTTGCCTGGCAGGGATGTCTCAGAGGCTCTGTCCTGTCACCCTCTCGAGTAGGTCTGTAAAAGTCTGTTCAGACCCTTGACAGTTGCTCTGAATGTACAGGGAGTTTTGAGAATGTAAAAGTCTTCTTTACTTCTTTGCCAATCCTGGTGTGTAAGATTACTCTCTACCTCAGTGAGTCTCAAATCTCACCACATATTACGATTACATGAGAAGATTTTAAATAGTACTGATACTTGTTGTGCCCAAAATGAATAAAACCAGACTCTTCAGCCAACTTTGACAGTTAAAGCTCATTAGTGACCATTTATTTCTTGGTGATAATTTCCCCGTCCCCAAAGGACATTGACCAATTTTGAATGAATGTCATAGCGGTGATGTGTGGGGAACTTCAGAGCCACCATAATAAAATATTTTAAAGTGTTAAACATTGAATATATACAGTGTATGCACACACATATGTGAGGGCATAAAGAAAGCTTAGGAAGTGGAAACGTTACCGGTCTGACCCGCCTGTGTGCTTCTCACCATTGTAGCCCTCTTCCTTCCATAGAGATGATCCCTATCCTTAATATTTTGTCCATCATTTCTTTGCTTTATTTATTGTTTATATATTAATCTCCCAATACTATAATATTTAGGTTTGTAGGCTTTTCAATTTAATATAAATGGAACCATCATGCAGTTATTTTTCAGTTAGTAGTTTGTTTCATTCTTCATTGAAAGAAAATTTTTTCTCATTGTATTTTTCCATCTTTGTGGTTTGGGAGTTATACTACTCTCGATGCCTATCTTTTAGTGGTTTGTTTTGATGATTTAACATGCGTGATTAACATCTTCTAAGTTAATATGTATCTTTACCCTCTTCCTAAATGAACATATTTTTTTTTAGCTCCAATCATCATTCTGATAAGATGTTATTCTATGTTATGGTTTTATTTCTTCAAATCCTCAAATTATTCATTATAATTATTATTTTGTAAGTTAATATAAATTTTAAAGTTGATCTACAGTATCTATGCTCATCATTACTACTAGCACCTCTGATTTTCTATTCAGGATCATATTTCTTCTATCTGCAGTACATCTTTAAAAATGTTTTTAGTCATGAGCTTGGAAAATTTTTTCTGAAGATGTCTTTATTTTGCCCTTCTCCTTGGGAGAGTTTCATTAAGCACAGTTATTTTTCTCTTGGCATACTGAAAATATTATCTCATTGTCCTCTGGCTTCAGTTTTTGCAACTGAGAACAACCATTAGTCTAATTGTTTCTTCTTTGTCTGCCTTTTCTGTTTAGTTGACAAAATGAGGCATTGAGTAGCTTTGAGCAGTTTCACTGTTATGTGTCTCTGATGAATTCTCTACCATTTGATCTTTAAATATGGCCTCTTCATTCTTCTCTCCTCTTTGTGATTCAAATTATACAGGTGTTAGACCTTTCATTCCATGTCTCAACCTCCTGAGACTTAGATGAAACTTCCCTTATGCTACATTTGGATCAATGTTCCATGGATGTGTCATTCTTAGTCTTCGCTGTGACTCTTCACTCATCCCTTCTTCTCCCCTGCCATCTCATCACCGCTCTTTCCTGCTCACAGTCTACCCAGCATTCAAGGCCCACATCACACCCCGCTTCATGTCTCTGCAGAGCCTGTCCTGACTTATACAGGCCTCGGTAACCGCCCCCTTCTTGTGTCTTTCACAGCACTTACTGTCCTCTGCACAGGATAACATGGTAGAGAGCAAAGAGCACTGGATTTGGAGTCCAAGGACCTGAGTTCTGGCTTCACCACTTAGTAGCTCTGTGACCTTGGGTAAATCACTTTGCTTGCTGACCCTCAGTGTTTTCAGTTCTGAAGTTTGTTAGGAAGACTAATGAGATGAGGGTCACAGAAATGGTGTCCAGTGTTGGCTCTGGTGTGAAGCTTCTCATGTGACCCTCACTGTGTCTTTTTGCCTCTCTGCCTCAAAACAGAAGGCAGCCTGGTGGCCTGGGAGCTGGATTTCAATGCTACAACTGTGGAAACGTGGCTGTGAAGCTCTCCTTAGATGAGGAACCCCTCACTGGGTTGAAGCCCATGGCTCGTACGCATTCTTGAACTCATTTTCCACTCTCGAACATTCTCATATTCTTCTATTTAGGAAACAGTAGCTCCTGATTGCCCTTAGAGTTAAATTTCTAATTCTTTTAATGGTATGGAGAGTGCTTTTGGGCCTGACTCCTGCCTAGCTCTATGCATCTTACCACTGTCCACAGAGAACCACGTGCTAATTCCTTTTGCCAACTGCCCTCCTTGCCTTGTCCCTCTGTTTTAACCTTTCTGTTCTCAGTCTCTCACTTCCATCCCCGGGCCCCAGAGCTGCATGGGGCTGCTTCCCTGGGTGCAGCCACAGCCCACATGGCCTTTCTTCCTACTGGTTACCCTGAGCTCCCCTCTTCCCTTTTTAAAAAAGTTTATGTGAATCTTTATTTCTGTCCAGAGTCTGTGCTTTTGTAAGGCAGGAACTGTTTCTCATTCAATAGGTGCTTTCAGGTGCGCAGCATGGGCCCTGGCTCCTGGAGTGTGCTTAATGAATTTTTTCTTAAAGGGAAGAAAGAAAAAAGGAAGAAATAAAGGAAGGAGAGGAGCTACAGGAACAACTGTATTTCCCATTGAATGGGGGTTAGAATTGGCTTGGAAAGGACCTGTGGGGATTCTGCAGTCATCATTCTAGCACAACTACAGGGACCAGCTTCGGGGAGGCCACCTGCTCCAGCCAGCGCTGGTGGAGTTAGAAAGTTCTGGTCCTGACAGTGCTCTCTTTCCAGCCAGAAGGGGCGAGGTGAGGCCCCCTCCTCTTTCCTCAGCCAGGAGATGGGGGAATGTTTAGAAGGGGCAGAGATAGGATGGTGTGGGATATGATTAATGCTTTGTGCCCAGAACACTTGGCTTAGAGGTGATCCAGGGGAAGAAAAAGAAATGGGGAAGACGGAGTGAGTGAGGCAGGAAAACATAACAGCTTCTCCTTGTAAGCACCCTGCATGTCCCCCAGCCACCTCAATTCTCTTGGGGGTTGGGTGTTCTGTGCCATGGTCTTTGCCATCCGGAACTATGAGAATGTGTCTGTCACCTTTGGTCTTGGGCCAAATAACAATTTTAACTTCTAGGTAAGTGTCAAAGAGGGGGCAGAATACACAGATGCTTACCATTGAGACTCCCGAGAGCCTCTAGGAATGGCCCAGGGACAGTCCCATTCAGAGGAAGTCACCCTCAGCAGCCTCTACTTGAGAGGATTGGCTGCGTGGGGTGTGGGTCACCTAGCCTGACAGTACTGTGACCGTTGCTGCTACCAGCATGAGGTAGAACCTAACAGTAGCACACGCGTGGTGTGCTTAGTGTGTCCAATGCCCGTGAGTTCCCTTGCATCAGATTGGCATTCCATTCTCAGGCACTGTGATAAGCACATGCGTGCACTGCTTTAATGCATTCTTAAACAACCTTATGATGTAAGCAGCACCTCTTAATAGATGAGAACATTGAATTGGGTTCCAGAGGAACTTAAGTAACCTGCCCAAGGCCACCTCCTGCTCAAGTCCCTGAGCTGTGATTTTAATCATACACTTGATCTCTGTTCCTAACAAGCTCTACAACATCCCAGAAACTTGGGGTATAAAGATAAGGTTTTGGGGGGAAGCTGGGATGGCTCAGTGGGTTAAGTGCTTACTTTGCAGCCCTGGGGACTGAGGATCGAATCCTGGTCCCGGCCCGAGTGGACCCATATGCTGAACTGGGGAGTGTCCCCAGTTCAGTTCTCACCAGGGTGAGACCCCGGCCCAGTTCCTGCCCTGTGCAGCCCCACCCACCTGTGGAATGAAACTATGTGGAAAAACCAATGATGTGCAACTATGGAGACTGTTCTGGGCCCTCCCCCTTCTCTCTGTCTCTGTGTCTCTCTCTCTCTGTCAAAAATAATAAAAATAAATCTTTAAAAAAAGATAAGGTTTCCATTGGCGTCCATTTGGATCTTCAGGGAAGCTGAAGTATAAGGGATTTATTGGAGAAAATGACAGGGAAGGATAAAGC
>PVKE010006888.1:35077-52777 GCA_004027555.1 Craseonycteris thonglongyai | reverse complement strand
GTTTTATTGGATTCACTTTTCAAAATAGATTTCCTGGGTTTAGCTCTTGTTGTGACAATATAGGGCAAAGCCATTTAGTTTTATGTGCATATAGCATATTTATTTTTAAACCTGGTCTCGTGTTTCAACAGAGGAAATTATCTTGGCATTGTGAAAATTTTTGCATTTCAGATTGAGAACAATTTAATTGAATTTCATGTTACTTTATATTTTTAATTTTAGTGTCATAATCATCAATGTCTATTTAATAGTGTATAGAAAATTATTGTCTTTGTTAAACAGATAAGTGATCTGAACACCTAGAATGACAATTCTACAAGCCAAATGTAATAACATAAATATAGTGCACCAGCAATTTTGTAGGCTTAGCCTTTCTCACTTCCAAGGAAGGTTCAAGAGAAATTGATTGATTGATTTATAATATTCTCTTATTTTTAAATTACAGTTGACATACAATATTATGTTAGTTTCATGTGTATAACGCAGTTATTAGACATTTATATAACATACAAAGTGATCACCCCACTAAGTCCAGTACCCTTCTGATACCATTCATAGTAATTATAATACTACTGACTATATTCCTCGTTTGATGCTCTACATCTCCATGACTATTTTGTAACTATCAATTTGCACCTCTTAATTTCCTCCCTGCCTTCACCCATCCTCCCAACCCCACCCCTCAATCTGGCAACTATCAGAATGTTCTCTGTATCTATGAGCTTGTTTCTATTGTGTTTATTCATTTATCCTGTTCTTTAGATTCCACATATAAGTGAAATCACATAATATTTGTCTTTTTCAGTCTGACTTACTCCACAGCACAATACCTTCTAGATTCATCCATGTAGCTGGCAATTTTATTCTTTTTTTATGGCTGAGTAATAGTCCATTGTTTTATGTACAACCTCTTCTTTATCATTCATCCATTGATGGGCATCTAGGTTTCCACAACATATTGGCTATTGTAAATAATGCTGCAATGAACATATGAATGCATGTATCCCTTCAAAGTAGTGTTTTGAGTTTCTTTTGCTTAATACCCAGAAGCGGTATTAATAGGTCCTTCTTTGTCTCTTGTTATAGCCTTCGTTTTAGATAATTTGTCTAGTATCATCAGTATTGCCACCCCAACTTTAAAAATATTTTTTGTGTATATTTTCATGAAATAACTTTTTCTATACCTTTACTTTTAGCCTGTGTGTCTTTCAGTTTGCGTTTTATTTGCGTGTCTCTGATGATTAGTGAAACAGAGCATCTCTTCATGTCTGTTGTCCATCTGTATGTCCTCTTTGGAGAAATGTCTATTCAGGTCCTCTATCCATTATTTTAATTTGATTGTTTGTGTTATTGGTCCTAAGTTGTATGAGTTCTTTATACATTTTGGATATTTAATGTTGTATTAGATGTATTATTGGCGAATATCTTCTCCCATTCAGTAAGTTGTCTATTCATTTTGTTGATGGTTTCCTTTGCTGTGAAAAACCATTTCAGTTTGATGTAGTCCCATTTGTTTATTTTTTTCTTTTGTTTTTCTTGCCTGAGGAGATAGATCCCTAAAACATATTACTAAGTGTGGTGTCAGATTTTGCTGCCTATGTTTTCTTCTAGGAGTTTTATGGTATCAGATATTATATTTAAGTGTCTAACTCATTTCGGGTTTATTCTTATATATAGTGTAAGAAAGTGGTTTAGTTTCATTTTTTTTGCATGGATGTTTTCAATTTTTTCAACACCATTTATTGAAGAGACTGTCTTTATTCTATTGTATATTCTTGCCTCCTTTTGTTATAGGTTAATAGATAATATAGCCAGTCTGCCTATGTTTTGAATTGACCTGAATTAATGTGGTAAAAGATAAGAACTGACTTGTTTGATTTTTTTTTTTCCCACTCTTTTGGGTAAAAGATTTTTTCTTAGGAGTAATGGAATCCAGCACTTCACATAATCTCTGACAGACTGTCAGGCAGTGAGGTTTTCTAGGAAAGACCAAAGCGAGATAACTGACCTGGATGTATACATCTTACTACCTCACTGTGCTTTTCCACATGGTGATCATATTGAAATGCATAGCATTCTCAAAAGAGCCCCTTTGATGTTGTTATTTTTCTTATGAAGGGTAACATATGCTCTGTGATACACAGGAAGGCCTTAAATTCGGATAGGAAATAAGGTGGTGGTGAGAGGAGGCAGGAAAGTGACATCTCCAAGGAAGAAGTACCACCTACGGTGAGACATAAAAATAACAGTTTAATAGGAATTAACTAAGAAAAAAGTTTAAGGGAGAGAGGAGAAATAAAAGAGAACATTTAAGAGGACTGGGGATGAGAAGACATGACTTGTTGAAGGAACTGAAAGTAGTTAGTTAGCTAACGCTGGATCAGAAAATGTAAGGCAGAATAAGCGAATGTGATGGGTCATGGTGGGCAGGGGGATTAGAAAAGGAGAGAAATTAGCAGAGGTGAAATTGACTGCATATAACCGAAGACCTAAATAACGGTGGCTGTAACAAGATAAGCATTTGTTTTTCTCATGTAACAAGTAAGAGATGGGTAGGTATTTGCTGATATTGGCTGGGTGGCTTAAAATCATCAAGGTCAAGGTTTCATTGAGCCACCTGGCCCTTTTTTCATGTGTTTAGTCAGCACTTTCACATTTCAGGAATTAAGGAAAAAGCAAAAAGGGCAAAAATGATGCATGTTTATTGAATCTGATCTTTAAAGACAGTTTTCCTGGAAGCCCCACTCCAAAACTTTTAGTTATATCTCATTGTTCAGAACTGTATCAAAACAGTTTGCCTTCCAGACATCACACAAAAGTGCTGGGATTCACTTTGAATATATATCTTTGATACTTAATTCCACACCATTCACTACAGCTGATGCACCAATTCCGGGCCTTTGTTATGTTGTTCCTGAACTACAGCAGGAATTTCTTATGTATTCAGTGTGTTCTTCAGGATCCTGCTCAAGTCCCAGCTTGTCTTGAGTGTCACTCTGCACATTAACTTATGAGGATTTCTTTCTCCTTTTAATTCAATATACTCATTGTCCAATACCACTTGACTAGCCATTAGAAATGGACTGATTGCCTTGTTGTTATTTGGTTTTTATCATGTGATTGAGCTCTTGCTCTAAGTTTACATATACTATATGAGGCATGTCTGATCTTGAATCTTTACATCTTCCACATAAAACTTTCAGATATGTTCATGTTGGAGGAAGAATACCAATGAAGGAATAAAAGCCTACAACTTAGCTGCTCCAAAAACATTTCATTGCAATTTTAAAATCATTTTGAACCTTCCTCGTATTGAACTTGTCAATTGTCCTCTAAAGTAGGTGGTCAGATTTCCACTGAGATGTGAATCCAAATACAGGTATTCCCCTGCTTTTCAAAAGTTCACTCTACTCTATTTCACTTTTACAAAAGACCTATATTAGTACCAGTTTTCATTAAGGAAATCCAGAGAGAATTTATGGTCTTATGAAAAGAGGCAAAAAGCAAAAATAGCTTTCAGCAGTTGTTTCGTAGCAAGTTACAGGTATTTTAGAGGCAGTGCCTACCCCCAAGATGTGAAAGCGGTACCACCAAGCTTCTTCCCTGGAACAATACTCAGCGTCTCAGCTTCAAGCTGCCATAGCTTTGAACTGTGTCCATAAGCATCTGTGCTTTGTTTTGATTTATTATGTACATCTTCTAGCAAGATGTGTCCTAAGTACCAGAAAAGCCTAAGATAAGGGTATTATGCTTAGTGTAAAACTGGATATAATTAAATGTTTTGAAAGTGGTGAAGAAAATATAAACATTGTGTGTTGAATTTTGGATTTCAGAATGCTCAAAAAATTTTCCAGGTAAATTAATGGTAACTATTTGTTTGCTTTATACCATTTCAGCTTACAAGAGGCTTTTACTTTTGGATAGCTGGGGAAACCTGTACATTTGGGGGACTTAGTTACACCTGCAGATTTGTCTATATATTAATTAAATCACTTTATTCTATAGATGGAAACAAATATTTCACAGATATTAGCTAGGGCACTAATATCTGGATAGGTGTTAATAATAGAGGAGCCTCACCAGGCTAGTATCTATCCAAGCAAGTGAAACATATGTGATTGCTAAGCTGCTTGTTGAAATAAAGGAAATTCAGATCTCACAGTTGCTATTTAATTCTGATGAATAGCAGGTGATTATCTTCAGAAAAGTAACAGTTGATTGCTAAATATAATCATACCTAACCAGTAATCAAATTGTCCGAGACTGCCTCTGAAAACTATGGAGATTTAATCTTGAATATAGTAAAATATTCAAGGTAGACTTATGTTGTATCAGTAATAAGTCTATGACTCTCAAAACATAAAATGGGCTTTTGACTTTTTACTAAAACTGAAGAGGACTTTAAAGTCTATGACTGTGTTTGATTTATTTGTGGAGACTACAATTAGCTATAAGGTGGGGTGTGAGCTTTGCTTTTTCAGATATGGCACTTGAAGAGGAATTTAAAATCTTTCTTAGGCCTGGTGGCATTGAGTATATATGAACTTGCCTTTAAGTACAGAAAAATCTCATGAATTATGACTGGAATAATTTTTCCAAAATAGAGAATATTTTGCTTTCCTACTTCAAATAATTTTGTTCAACAAGACTAGCCTACTCACTAAAAATTTATGTCAAAATGTTTCCCAATGTGAGTTAATCTCCACATCTGTAGTTCTTTCTCAAATTGGGTCAAGATTCACCTTGAGGGTGTTTTACATCCTTTTGGCTTTGGATAGCAGCTTGAGACCCAAAGTTACCAGGCCCTATTAGCATTATAAAATAGAGCAGAGAGCAAAAAGCCTCTCTCCTAGGTCAACGCTCATGTCCTGCCTGCTCTTTGCTTGCCTGACTTAGAAATTCTGACTGTAGCCTGTCTCATCACCTCCCATGTCTACATACTGGGCCTGGAAGCACTTATCTTCCTGCTTTAAAGTCCTGCAGCATGTTTTCTCTTCCATTTTGATCTACAGAGGCATCAAGAATGCTCCCCCAACACCAATTTAAGCTGGACTTCTGATCAGACCTTGATCAAAACCACCCCTCCCCATTCAAGGCCTGATCTTGTATCCATTTATTTAATAGAAACCTCCACTGTTTATATTTTGCCTCCTAGTGAATTTGGAACATATAGCTGTCAAGTGCTACTCTAAAATTATTCTTATCCTAAGGACTAGGAGGTGGTAGGTAAATTAAGAAGTTGATTGAAGTATAAAATCATAAAAATTGCATGTATATATGTCTTAAATATTCTATTTGAACCTAAGATATTTTAATGTACATTTATTCACCGATTCTTTGATGAAGGGCTAATTTTTCTTTGATTGGAATTCGGAGTCATTTTACTTGCATAAACCACTCCATGGTGTATTAGCTATCATTTCCAGTTTTGGTTTCTTCATAGTAGAGGAAGAACTTAAAGATGCTTTTAAATCTAAATTTTTATGACTAATTCATTCTTTTAAAGGTTTCTTTCCCACAAAGAAATTAATATCAGTTTTATGTAGTGCTTTGCTTTTATCAAGTCTTTGCAAAGCATTTGACTTTTTTGTAGGTACAACTCTCTTTACACACTCGTATATCATTGATACACAGCATACATTATACTCTATAGTAAAGAACAGGTGTCATAAATAGGTTTAGAAACAAATACAGTTGACTCTTGGTAAGTATATAACTCAACTAGTAGAGACAGAAAAGAAAAAACAGAGAGTACCCTACAAACAACGTGCTAGTATTCAAAATGCTGTGGGCATCATTCAGTATATTCCAAAGAAGGAATGAAAAACATCAGTTGGAGATACATCTGAAATGAGAATTCTTCTGCTGCACAATGGTATAGAACATCTCCCAGTTTAGGCAAAGTAAGAGAAAGAAACTTTTTCTTTCATAACAATATATAACAATATAGGGAAAGAATCTGATTGGGTCATGTGCCTGTCATGAGACTGGCTGTTGTTACTAGGGACATAGCATGCTATGATAGCTCAACTTGGGACACACTGAATGTAAATGGCACAGCTAGACTTGCTTACACAGTTGGCCCATGGCCCTAGAGTAAGTGACTGAATCAGTAGACAAACTCTGATCTAGTTAAAAGCAGAGCCTTGTGGTAGGAAATGGTAAGTAATTCTTGTAAGGAGGCTACATTACCTTAATGTTAAATTTATCTGCCCCTTTTTAATATTGCTTAAAATTTCCTAAGAATCAGGAATGTAATACAACAGCAATAACAACAACAACAACAACAACAACAACAACAACAACAACAACAACAACAACGGTTACTCATGATTGAATTATTGCTACGTACTAGGCATTATTCCAAGCATTTTATATCAGGGGTCCCCAAACTCTGGGCCACAGACTGGTGGTGTTCTGTGGCCTGTTAGGAACCAGGCACACAGCAGGAGGTAACAGTGAGGGAGCGAGCCAGCAAAGCTTCATCTGTATTTACAGCCACTCCCCATTGCTCATATTACCTCCTGAGCTCTGCTTCCTACCAGATCAGTGGCGACATTAGAGTCACATAGGAGCACTAACCCTGTTGTGAATTGCACATGTGAGGGATCCAGGTTGATGCTCCTTATGAGAATCTAGTGCCTGATGATCTGAGGTAGAGCTGAGGCGGTGATGCTAGTGCTTGGGAATGGCTGCAAATACAGATTCACATTAACAGAGAAGTTTCTGCAACAAGGCCATGCTTTTAACTAGATCAGGGTTCGTCTGCTGATTTAGTCACTTATTCTAGGGCTGCTGGGCCAACTGTGTAAACAAGTCTAGCTGTGCCATTTATAAATCAATTTTTTGCATACTCATATCAAAACCTACCAGTGAGTTGCAAGTGGCAATTGTGCTGCATCTGGTGGCAGGCTTTATAGCGGCAAGGGAGTTGATGTACTTCAATTGTACAGCTGCATCTGGTGGCCGACTTTAAGTCAGAACCCCACACTTATTTTAGTCTGTGAGTGTATTGCCCATCTTTGTATTCGCCACTTCTGTCTGTGCTTCTTCCCACACTGCACTTGTCTCAGAGGGGACCGTCAAGTTGCAGGAAAACAAGCTCAAGGCTCCCACTGACTCTGCACAATGGTGAGTTGTGTCATTATTTCATCATATAGTACAATGTAATAATGATAATAGAAATAAAGTGCACAATAAAGGTAATGCGCTTGAATCATCCCGAAACTACCTCCCCTCCCTGTCTGTGGAAAATTGTCATGAAACTGGTCTCTGGTGCCAAACAGGCTAGGGACTGCTGCTTTGTGTGATTATTGCTTAATGTATCTTCCTGTGACACTAATCTTCACTTACTGCTGCCTAGCCTTCTTACTAAATTTTCTGAGTCTATTCCTACCTTCTAGAAAACTTTCTTCAACTTACACGTCTTCCCTCAATCTTCCCCCACCCCCATCTTTATTCATTTCATAACTTGCTTCTTATTTCACTAAGAAAAGTTATGAAAAGAGCTCCAACCACCTCATATATATACTTACCTATATCTGTACCTATATTCTCTGACTACGTTCTTGTTACCAAGTATCAACTGTCCACACCCCATCTGCAGCCAATTCCTAGAGCCCGTCCTTCCCCTCTCGTATACTGAAGGACTTACCTCCTTCAATTGTTTTCTGTCCCCATAGTATCATCAATTTTCCCTTTACTCTTAGCATTTCTGTTAGTATACAAGTTTGCTATAATTTCTCTTATATTTGAAAAACAAGTCTCTTTCGACCTCATATCCCATACCAGTTATTGCTTAATTCTCTGCTCTCCTTGATAGAGCAAAATTCTTGCTAGTGTTATCTATACTTGTCTCCAATTTCTTCTTTTCCATTCTGTCTTGAACCCTCTACAATCAAGCTTTTGTTCCTACCATTCCATCAATTAATCTTTTCTCATCTTGTTTGATTTACCAACAGAACTGAACAAAGCTAAACATTTTCTTTGCTTTGAAACACATTTCTTCCTCTTGTTTCTAGAACAACCTTCAGTTTTACCACTACGTCACAAGCTGCTCTTTCTTAGGCTCTTTGCTAGTTGCTTCTCATCTCTTACCACCTAGATATTGGAGTTCCTCAGTTTGAGTCAGTCCCCTTTCCATCTATAGTCAATTCCTGAAAGATCTCATGAATTTAAATATATGTATAAACTGATGGCTCCTAATTTATATATTCAGCTTTGGTCTCTGCCTTGCATTCTAGGTAATTGCCTATTCAATATCTCCTCTGTGTGACAATAGGCATATCAAACTCAATACAGTCAGTTCTGTCCTAATACTTATTTTGAAATTGTGAATTTGTTTCACATGTTCAACATGACTAATACATTAGGGACTCATTTGATCCTGACACTAATTTTACCTTTGCTTATATGCAATGCACAAAACTGCACCAAGCTGAGTCCCATTAGAATATACAAAGTATGGAGAAGCCGGGATGGCTCAGTGGGTTAGGCACTCACTTTGCAGCCCCGGGGACCGAGGATCGAATCCCAGCCTCGGCCTGTGCGGACCCATATGCTGAACTGGGGAGTGCCCCCAGTTCGGTTCTCACCGGGGCGAGACCCTGGCCCAGTTCCTGCCCCGTGCAACCCCATGTCCACCTGTAGAATGAAACTATGTGGAAAAACCAATGATGTACAACAATGGAGACTGTTCTGGGCCCTCCCCCTTCTCTCTGTCTCTGACTCTGTATCTCTCTCTCTCTCTCTCTCTCTCTCTCTAAAACAATAAATAAATCTTAAAAAAAAAAAAAGGAATATCCAAAGTATACACATGTGCACAGTATCTTCCAGCAGTTCACATTCTGTGTGATCCTGTAATGTTGTGTTCGACTATTCTTTCACCCTTGTGAACTTTTTTATATTAAAACAAAACAAAACAAAACAATAGAACAAAACACGCATTTAATATTCCAAACATATCTAACTATATTGGCTCAAAAACACCAAGCAGTGCACAGAAAAGGAGAAGTATGGAGTGTTGATGAGAAGCTTGAAGTGTGTTTTTAAAAAAATGAGAGAATACAGGCAGTCTTTGGTTCACACAGCACCATGTTAACTGAAACTCATGCAAATAGGAAGGAACTGTGTGCTCCCTTTGTATAGTTCTGTTGTAATTCACATATCTTAGCAAGGACACAGTTCTGATATGCATGAGATTCATGCATGTACCACAGTGTCATGCAAAGCAAGGATTGCCTGTAAGTGATCTTTTGAACAATGGGCAGAAAGGAATCCACATTGCAGACCATGACAAACAATGCCTCAGAAATAAAATTTTAAAATGTCTGTGGTTAGAACAATTTTGAGTGTTATGGAGTCAGTAAGAACAAGGCCTAAACATATAGAAGAAATGGAAATATATGAGGTCTGACAATTAAGTTCCTGAACTTGCCACCAAGTGCTTACATTGGCAACACTGTACAAACAACTCAGTAAGGTTTCAGAACCTTGGTATATCACTGTCTCACAGCTGTGTTCGTGTCAATGTGTGGTGGTGTCTTGCTGACTGGCATTCATTTTTGTTACATGATTTTGTGTGCTGTCATGAGAATGTCGGAGCTTGAATTAGAGCAATGAAGAAACATTAAATTTCTTGTTAAACTTGGCAAGACTGGAAGTGAAATCAGGGGCAGGTTAGGCCAAGTTTATGGGAATAATGTCATGAAGAAAATGGCAATGTACATATGGATTAAATATTTTTCTGAGAGGAGAGAAAGTGTCACTGATGAAGAGAAGTTGGGGAGAGGGGTGCAGTAATGAGCGGAACTGATAAAAACACTGCAAAAATTTGTCAAATTTACTTCAAAATCATAGTCTGACTGTAGGAAGCATAGCAGACCAAGTAAACACTATTTGAGAAACAGGAGAATCTTCGCTGAAAATCTTGGCCTAAGAAAGGTATGTGTAAAAATATTCCTAAAGAAGCTCACCAATGAACAAAAGCAAAGGAGAGTTGAAGTTTGCCAAGACCTTTTGAGGAGGCAAGATGATGCTTTGGGCTGTGTTATCACTGTTGATGAAACATGCATGTACCAATATGACCCTGAAACAAATTGTCAAACTATACAACGGTAGTCAGCTCATTCTCCACAACCAAGAATAACTTCCATCAGTACAAATCATGAATTAAAATGACGTTGCTAACCTTTTTTGATATCAGAGGAATTGTTCATTATGAATTTGTACCAACTGGACAGTCAACTAAGTTAACTCTTTGGAAGTGCTGAATAGGCTGTGTGAAAAGTTAGATAAAAATGACCTGAACTTTTTACCAACAACTCAAGGCTCTTGCATCAAGAAAATACTAGCTCACATGGCATATCTGTGAAGAAGTTTTTAGCCAGTAAACAAATCACTGTATTGGAACACCCTCCCTACACCCCTGATTTGGCCTCCAATCACTTTTTTCTTTACTTGAAGATAAAAAAAATATATATATTGAAAGGAAGACATTTTGATAACATTCAAGATATCAAGGATAATATGATGATGATGGCTTTGATGGCCATCCCAGAAAGAGTTCTAAAATTGTTTTGAATGGTAGACTGGGAGCTGGTGTCAGTGCATAGCTTCCCAAAGGCAGTAATTTGAAGGTGACCATAGTGATATTCAGCAATGAGGTATGTAGCACTTTTTCTTGGATAAGTTCACAAACTTAATTGTGAGATCTCATAGTTAGACATATGGATTAAAGACCAAAGAGTGAAAAGATCAAGAACAATGTTTCTCATAATCAAAGAGGCAGAACGATCTATATACAAAGAAGTGAAAATCTCCAATCTACAAATCCTGTAGAAGTGACTTCTTTTCATGCTATTAACTCCTGGTTTAGTGACCTCAAACATCACTATAATTTCTAAATCCCTCAGATGTCAGGTGTATGAAAAAGCTGCAGAAGAATTTCCAAAAATGCAGATATTATGAAAAATGGCTATACATTGTATCAAGTTTGCCATTTTGATGAAACTGGTATGTGCTATAAATGACTAACCTTGAAAGACAGAAGTCTCAAAGGAGGAAAAACTTGCCCTACAGTTCAGAGCTATGAAAAATTATTTAGCTGTGATGTTCAATGCCAATGTAAATGAGGGTCTTTAAGGCAACACCCATCCATATCTCATGGTACTACTTTCTGTCCTATTTCAGATAGCCCTACTGTGTTAAGTTCTCCAGAGAAATAGAACCAATAGGAGATATAGCTAACTGGCTAGATACAGAGATATATTAATACAAAAGAAGAGCTTTATTATAGGAATTGGGTCACATGGTTAGGGAGGCTAAGAAGTCCCACAATCTGCTGCTGTCTGTAAGCTGGAGAACCAAGGAAATTAGTGGTGTAATTCAGTTCAAGGCTGAAGGTCTGAGAACAAGGGGGCCTATGGTATAACTCCCAGTCTGAGGCTTAAGGCCTGAGAATGACAGGGAGGGCTGCTAGTACTAAGGCATGAGAACTAGGAGCACCAGTGGGCAGGAGAAAGTGGAAAACCCAGTTCAAGAAGAGAAAGCAAGAATTCTTCCTTCCTTTGCCATTGTTGTTCTATTTAGGCCCTCAATGAGTTGGATGATGCCTACCCACATGGATGAAGGTGAATCTTCTTTATTCTGTCTACAAAATCTAATGCTACTCTTTTCTGGAAAAACCTTTACAGACATAGCCAGAAATAAAGTTTTACCAGCTATTTGGTTATCCCTTAGCCCACTTCACAATGACACCACTACAATCTTTCTGACACCTATTTCTACAAGCAAACTTCAAGTCTTTTATAAGGCTATGTGCCATTTTTATTTATTGTAGTACTTATGCATTTCTTATCCATTTATCATGTGTAAAACTGTGGTCTCATTTGCATTAGCTTTCTTTTCTTCTTTTATTTTTAATGTGTCACTGAGGAAGTTTTTGAATATTATGCCCTTAATCCCATTTTCCCCTTAAATCTTATGGTTTTTATTGCGTGATTTCATGGTAATTTTTAGAAACATATATTAAAACAGAACTTGCTGTATACCCAAAATGAAATTCCTAATCTTTCCACTAAAACCTGCCCCTCTTGTAATCTCCCCTATGTCAGTCAATGGCACTCCACTCAACAATTTGCTCAGACCAAAAATATTGGTTATCCTTGAATTGTAATTTTTTCTCTTAAACCCTGAACTGTTCTAACAGCAAGTTCTGTTGATTCTATTTTTAAAATATATCCATTATCTAGCCTTTTCTCCCCACTCACACTACACCATATTCTCACAAACCATGCTCTCTCTCCTACATATTGTTTTACCTTCTAACTTGTCTCCTTGCTTTATCTCTGTCCTCTGTGGTCTACTTTCCCCACATCAGCTGTATGTGCTCTCATAATGTTAACATCAGGCATGCATTCACTCCTCTGCCAGGGGCTTTCATGTCACTCAGCGTAAAGCCCATAGTTTTTTATATTTTTTTCTTTCTTCTGTGTGTGTGTGTGTGTGTGTGTGGTTTACAAGGCGTTATAGGATCTGGACTCCCCTGCTTCCTCTCATCTCTGGCAGCTATCCCTTTGCTCTCATCCTGCTTCAGCCCCACTGGCCTTCCTGGTATTTTTGAACCTGTCAGGGTCAATGCCTGCCTCAGGGCCATTGCACTGCTCTTCCTATGATTGGAGTGGTCATGCTCCAGTATCTGCACAGTTCATTCACCTCCTTCAACATTTGCTCAGACACCATGTTGTCGGTAAGGCCTCCCTGACCATCCTATTTAAAATTACACCTTCAATTCTTCAAATCACAGTACTTTCTATTCCACCTCCCCCCACCTTTTTTTTACTTTATTCTTCTTCATAATACTTAACCACCATTAGGCATATTATATATAGTATTTTGTGTATTAATTCATTTTCTGTAATCTATGGCAGTTTTAAAACATGACTGCAAATTTGTTGTCACTTCTCATATAGAATGGTGGGTCTATGTCCCCTCCCCTTGAATCTCAGCAGGCCTTGTGGGAATGTAAGTAACAGTTTGACGTCTCTAGTGAGGTCACAAAAGGCCATGAAGCATCTGCCTTGTTTACAGGAACACTGGCTCTTGGAGCCTGGCTACTCTGAGGCAGCCATGCTCTGAGGAAGCCCGGGTCTAATGGGGAGGTCATCTGGTTGCTGGTTGATAGTATCAGCCAGGCCTGCTCTTTGAGTCATGCTAGACCAGGTGCTCAGAATATAGGTGAAAGATGAACATACACATAATTATAATAAACAATTACAATTCAATGTGGAAGTGCTATAGTGAGGTATTTCCAGAGAGCTGTTGGAAATGAAAGGAGAGGACAATTAATTTTCCATGGAGGGCTGTAAGGAAAGGTTCAAGAAGTGACATTTGAGCTGTCTTCAAGGGTGAGCAGGGATTTGCCAGGCAAAGAATGAAAAAAGAATTAAACTTTTGGCAGCTTATTCTTTCCAACACTCAAGTAGTTTTGGGGGCAGGGAAGGTCTACACTTCTGGCAACAGGAAACCAACTAACTGCCCAGAAGAATAAATTGAGCTATATAGTGAGTGTTGGGATAGGTAACCTGCTACTACAGAAATAAAACTATCAGGTCTAGGGAAGATTGTAGATATAAATGAACAAGTTATTTCTCTTTTCTTGGACTATTTTCTCATTTATAAAAGACAGGAGTTAGAATAAAAGATGAAGAGAAGTTTATTTCCACTTGGCAATTTTGTGATTTTAATTCTTTCCTAAACCAGATCTTCCTAAGGTTAAAGTCTCTCATTCCCTCTACTGTTTCTCATATGATGTGTTTTCTAAGACCTTTAACCACAAATGTGCCTCCCTTTGCATGGATTTTACTTTGTAAAAGTCCACTTTAAAAAGTGTAAAAAATAAGGGGAAGCTGGGATGGCTCGGTGGGTTGAGCCCTCACTTTGCAGTGCTGGGGACGGGGGATCGAATCCCGGTCCCGGCCCATGCGGACCCATATGCTGAACTGGGAGCTCCCCCAGTTCAGTTCTTTCTCTGTCTCTGTATATCTCTCTCACTCTCTGTCAAAAATAAATAAATAAATAAAAAGTGTAAAAAATAAAAATAAAAATAAAAATAAAACAAAGCGAAATATACTGTGATGTCCAGAAAGAACGTACTATTTTAGATGTGGTTTCGTCAGAGAGAAAACTCCGAGGTAATGCTCCTTTTTACCTGATATTATACTTCAGTTGAAGCATCCAAGCTGTCTTCCAGTCACATCAAAAGTTCAAGATCTTTTTCTCATGAACTCCTAATTAATTAATCTATGTAGCATGTATTGTGAGTTTAGGCAACTGATTGAACCTAAATATAGGACTTGACATTCATTCATTGTTAAATTTATCTGTGTATTCCTAGAAGCATCTAGCATAGTTAGTCAATAAATATTTGTTAAATTGATTTTCATTTTGCTTTAGGCTGTCAACTCAACAAAAGCTTTCTGAAAATTTGAAATTAATTTTATAGTCTATAACACTTAAAGCTTTCTACTTTAAAAACTAATTTTAAATGTATTAAAAACAGTAGACCCCAAAATGGAGTTGCTTGTGCTAAACCCTATGCCATCAAACTGAGATTTAACTAAATTAAAGTTTTGGCCTTCCTAGAAATGAAATATTAAATCAGTCAATTAGATATTTCTGATCAGCACTCGTTGGGTAATCTGCCTGATAGACCCCTGCCATCTTCTAAGGAAAGCTAACCTTGCAATAACCAACCCACTTTTTTGCCTGGTGTATATTTCTTGTTCCCACTCCTTGTTGCATATAAAAGTCTTTAATTTTGCACAGTTTCTTGGGCCTCCTTTATGCTAGATTAGATACTGCCCAATGAGAATAGATTTTTGCTCAAATGAACTCTTAATATTTTAATATGTTTCAACTTATCTTGTAATAGAGGAAAACCTTAATTCTACACTTCCTCTTAGTGGTGCGCTTTCTATAAATCAATGTTCCCAGTTCTGTATCCATAGCAAATGTGACTGGAAGAAACATTCAGCTGGTGTTTGCTACTAGCCTTCTCCATTAATGAGTAAAATGGGTCCTACTAACAAGAGCGTTAACCATGTGAAGATCACAAAACACACTAAAAACATAAACTAGGGTCCCCAATGTGAGGATTTGAAGAACATTACAAATAATAACATAGTCCTTTCAATGAAGGGTTTGCAGGTGCAAATCCTCCATGGAGTAGAAGATGAACAATTCCCTAAGATCCCTGTCAGTTACTGTCCGGCCCTGGGCTCCACTGATTTTTAGTACAGGATTGAATCTGAAATTCCAAATCTGGCCATCTTGTTATTTTGTAAAGAATTTTAGAAGTTGTTATGAATCATATTATTCCTGACAGTTTCTGTGAGTTCTGTAGGAAAAGACTATTTGAGAAATACAGTGGCAGGAGAAGGGAAAACAGTAAGAACCAGGAGCCTCACATTTTCCCTTGTTCCTGATTGTCCTTTTTACCCTAGGGTGACCAGACGTCCCGCTTTTGGCGGGACAGTCCCGATTTTTAACAATTTGTCCCGTGTCCCGTGGTGTTTTAAAAAAGTCCTAATTTTTGGAAAGAATGAACGACAAGCTAGGGAACGGCGGGAGATAGACCAAATTTTTATCAAGAACCCCCTCCCCACCCCGGTCAATGGTGTCCCGCTTTACCAATGTCAAAATCTGGTCACCTTACCTAGAAGCCCTGCCAGCCTCCCAAGGTCAATCACATAGGATTCAGAGCCTTCCTTACCCCCTCCAGTGGATGGAGGGGTATGAAGAGGTGGAGCCAAGAAGGACAAAGGACTCTAATGATTGTTATTTTCTAGCAATTTTTTTTCTTTTTATTGTGTGCTTTTCAAAAACTGCAGGTGTGACTGCATGTAAATAGACCTCTGTAATGGATGGCTGGTTACCATTGACTTTTCTTAGATTTAATCCATTAAGTACCTTCCATAGAAGAAGAACACAATGGCCCATATGCACAGGGTTCCCCATTAAAAATAAAACATAGCCTGAATGGGATGGTGCAAGAAGAAATCCAAACAGTCTCAGATGGTAAAGGGCTCTTTGTCATTTTTTTTTTTTTTTTAAGAAGGGAAGCTAAATGAGGATCCTGATGCTTGTGCTAATCTTTTTCTTTCCCTTTTTCCCCCTCCTCCCTCAGGAAGGAAACCATTTAGGCGACAAGCAGGCTCTTATCCCAAGCTTCTTATCATTAACCAGAGGAGCCTGTACTGGAAATGAAATTCAGAGCCAGGACCAGGAAAGGCTGTTTCCTTAATTGAGTGCCTCTCTTTTGAAGTCCTGTCTCCCTGGTGGAGCCTGGAGCTGGCTGGGTCTCCCTGGCCAGCATCACTCGTCTGTAATCTCTCTCACACCAGAAGCAGATGCTCCACAACGCGAGGCTTTTCTGAAAGGCCTTTAATAAGATTTCTCGGTCCTCCATGTTTCGGTCAGGTGGAGGGAGAAACAGTTTTTACAAAAGCCACTGATCAAAGGGTTCAAGAGTTTAGGCGTTCAGGGGCTTTACTGCCAGATAGACATTCCTCAGTCAGGAATCTGTGGTTCGTGGGGCTTCTTGGTACCCTGAGGGTAACTCCTCCTCACTCAGCCACTTCCTGTGATTCCCCTGTGCTGTCCCCACAGGAGTAAGGACCACTTCTCTTCCAGTTCCTACAATTCATGGAAATGAAAATTAGTGTTCTTTGAGATTTTTCAGTCTGCCTTGGGTTATTTGAAGATACACAAGGTTGTCGGGAACTCTGGTACAGTGTTCAATATATGAAGCAAACACCCCATTTTAGAGTTAATTTGGGGAAAGGGCTATTTTAAAAAATCTGCCAAGCTCATATGATATTGGCATTAATTAAATTCTGAATCCAAATGTCCTCTGTAGATGAGGGTCATGGCAGACATAGGACATGATCGTCATGGGAATTAGATGGTGTACAATGTGAAAAGCCCCTAGCACTGAATATTCCGAAGAGCTTGGCAATGTCTATTACCAGCTTATTATTTTGTTATTGCCCCTGTGGGGAGGACAGCCCTTAGCTTAGGCTGTCTAAGCCTCATAGAGTGACAACACTACAGCACAAAGGAGTCAATGCTTTGTTAGTTGTAGCAATACAATTATACCTGGGTGGAGAAACTAGCTGACTTTCCATCACATAAGCTCTGCGCTGTTTTGTCACACCTTGGACTCTTCCATGCCTCCGTTCTCACTTTCTACTCTGTCTTCTCCATGTCCATCAGCCCTCTTCTACTCACTGTAGATTCTTTCTCTTCTGCCCCATCTGTGCTAAGTTTTACAGAGAAACCCCCACTGCTCAGGCTGATGTTACCACAGCGTCATGGATTCCAATATCAGCAGAGTTCATGCCCCGTAAGTCCTGTCCCACCTCCTCCCACCTTCTCAACAGATGACTTGGTCTGTCTAGTTAGTGGGAAAATGGAGGCCACCGGGCAGAGGGCCCTTATCCTGCTGCTCCTCTGTCTATATGTGTAACTGCACCCAGACCCATCCCTCCCTTTTCCTGTCTAAGGCATTGGGCACATCTGTAAGGTTTCATCTCCTCAGAATTTCTTCCTTGTCCTCAGGATTGCCTCTGACCCTTTACTAGGCCTCCTAAACACACTTGACCTCTCTCTCTCTCTCTCTCTCTCTCTCTCTCTCTCTCT
>PVKE010006888.1:0-34977 GCA_004027555.1 Craseonycteris thonglongyai | reverse complement strand
GTCCTCCCTGGGTTCTGGCCTAAGCCTTCTTTTCATTCCACATATTCTCCCTGGTTATTTTATCCTTACTCATGGCTATAACCACTGTCTCACTCCAGTCTAGATCACTCTCCAAAGCTCTAAATACACAGAGCTGCCTTCTGGACACATCAGGTTAGATGTCCCACAGGCACTTCAAAATCGTGCTCTTACTAACCAACTCTTGTATCCTCTTACCTGAACCCACTCCCATGTCCCATATCAAACCGGTCACCAAAGACGGTTGATTCTACTGCCTAGTTTTCTCTGAGATTCTTCTTCAACTTCCATCCCATAGCCACTGCTTAATTCAGCAGCCTCTCTTTTCTTGCCTAGATCACAGCAATAGCCCCCAGTTCATCTCTCTGCCTCTTGTCCTGCTGCACCCCAACCCAACCCCCACACTACCTTCAGAGAAACTTCCAAAACCAGGTTGAATAGGACCTTCTGGGGTCCTTGGTGGCCTCCTTCTCTAAAAACCCACAGAGGTGGGTCCTTACAACTTGCATAGAATCCTAACCCTCCTTGGCTACAGGTGATTGGGCTACAGGACCCATGAGACCCAAATGGATCTGATCAGATTCTCCTAAGAATTTACAAGGAGGACTCAGAAGATTCTAGAGCAAGCTTGTCCAACCTATGGCCCAAGGGCCACATGCAGCCCAGGATGGCTTTAAAGGCAGCCCAACACAAATTCATAAACTTTCTTAAAACATGAGATTTTTTAAAAGCACATCAGCTATCATTAGTGTTAATGCATTTTATGTGTGGCCCAAGACAATTCTTCTTCCAGTGTGGCCTAGGGAAGACAAAAGGTTGGAAACACTCATGTTTTAGCACTTAAACTACATGAGTATTCTCTAGGTGATTTTAATTTTTTTCTTTTTTTTTTCTTCTCTGTGTTTTCAAAACTAAAATAAATCAATGTTTTTATAAGAAAGAAACTTAAAAACCTTTTTGCTGGTTTTAAAGTAAAGACTCTCAGACTTGGACCCTATATTCTCAAGCCAATTCTCATTTGATTGCTTATTTATATTAAGAAAAAAGAATGGGATGCCAGGGTGGCTCAACAGGTTGAGTGCTTGCCTTGCAACTGCGAGGTCTGGGGATTGAATCCTGGCCCAGCCTGTGCAGACCCATATGCTGAACTTTGGCATGTAACTGGTAACCACCAGGGTGACAATGAAGGTTCTTGCCCCCTGTGTGGGAGGCCCCTAGTTTGGTTCTGACCCCTGCAGCCCCACATCCACCTGTGTGGCATGAAACTAAGTCAAAAAATCTAATGAAGTACAACTATGGAGACTGCTCTGGACCCTCCCAACTTCTCTCTGTTTCTGTCTCTGTCTCCTCTCACCTTCTTTCAAACAATAAAATAAATCTTGGAAGGAAGGAAGGAAGGAAAAAAGGAAGGAAGAAAGAACAAATTGACTGTAAGCAATAACATCTGCTCATGTTGTCAAAACATTCTCAGGCTGTATGAATTGAGAAATTATTCCTGTTAAATGCCTTTGCTGCTGTCCTTTCTTTCTGGTGGGCCTTGTGTTAATCTTTGAGCTTTGGGCGGGGCAGGGGGGTGATAGTAGTAGTTGGCTAAAAGTCTGAATTTTGTAACCAAACAGATGACAAAATTCTAGCTATACCATTAACAGAGTGACTGTGGGCAAGTCACTTAACCTCTTTGTGTCTCAGTTTCTTCCAATGTAAACCAAGATAATAACATCTATGGCACAGAGTTATGGTCAGTTTTAAATGGCGTTGTGTATATAAAGGCCTTGTCACAGATTAAGTGTACAGTAACTAATATTACACACAACAAATGTATTTTGTCTCTCAGCTTGCTGGAGACTTTAACATTCTTAATGACCATTGCTGATCTCTATCTAACTCATGGCTCCTCTGCCTTCTGCTCCCCAATCAATTTGATACACATTTGGCTCTATCAGTTCTTAGTTTCAAGAGCAAGGAGTCTGAGGTGTGGGTAGGGAAATGACCCTTCTTCCACTGGGCACACTGGGCCTGGGTAGAAAATGAGGTAGGATTTGGGTATTTCAGGAGGTGGCTTCCACTCCCAGACTAACATCCCAAGGAGAATCCTACCAATACGATCCTATGTCATGGAGGCCTCTACCACTCCTCAACCTCATCCCACCCCTTTTCCACTGGTTTATTGCTTTTTAGTCACACTGTCTTACTCACTTTGACCCAGACCCCCATGAGTGTTCCTGCCTCAAGACCTTCACCTTGGTAATTTCCCTTTCCTAGAAAGTCCTTTTTCCATGTTATTACCTGGCTGGCTTCATGTCATCACTCAGTTCTCTGCTCAGGTATCAGCCAGGCCTTCCCTGAACACTATTTAAAACAGCACTGTTTTCCACGTGATCTCTCTTGCCCTGCTTTATGTTCACATAGCACCTTTTGCTACCTAAAATTATTCTATTTATTTGCTTACTTGTATGTAAATAAATGAGGGCAAGGGTCTGTCTTGTTCATTGGTAGTGCTAAGTAGGATGCCTCAATCCTAATGGGCATTCAATAAATACTTGTCAGATATCTAAGTAAATACTAGAGCAATTGCCAGAAAACAGGTAAGCAATATAAGTACTAATTAGATAAAAAATACATGGTCTGGGGGCTTGTGAGAAATGATGGGCTTATCATGATTAAAACAAAAGAACACCCAAAACAGAAGAGTAATCCAAGAATAGATATGAAGTGAAATAACCTGTGCTAGAATGACTAGGACAAGTTGGGTGATGGCTTAGGAGACTGACCTGACTAGAGCAGAACTGCTCTTGTGAAGAAGTAAAAGGGACGAAGACATGGCAACAGTGGGAGTGGCCTTGTTGGTAAACTCAGACTGCCATGTATAGCTGTACAGGTTCTGTGCCACACAAAAACATCAGATCTAAAGCATCACCATTCACAATGGGAAGTTTTTAGCCATCATTTCTTCTGCTCCATCCCTTCCTCTCTGGTACTCCCATTATGAATTTCTTGGTGCATTTAAAGGTGTGTCACATTTCTCTGAAGCTCTGTTAAATTTTCTGCATTCTATTTTCTCTTTTCTTCAGATCGAATAATCTCTACCTGTTTTTCTTTAAGTTTGCTAATTTTTTATTCTGCCAGCTCAAGTCTACTGTCGAGAACCTCTAGTGAACTTTTCATCTCTGTTATTACACTTTTCAACTAGGGAATTTCCATTTAGTTCTCTTTTTCAAATGTGTAATTTCTATCCCTTTATTAATATTCTGTATTTGATGAGACATTGTCATCATATCTTCTCTTTCCTCTTTAAGCATGATTGCCTTTAGTTCTTTGAACATCTTTATAATGGTTGCTTTGAAGTCTTTGTTAAATCCAACATGTGTGCCTTATCACAAGCAGTTCTGTTGCCTGCTTTGTTCCCTATATGTGGCTCACACTTTTCTCTTTCTTTGCTTGTCTTATTATTGTTGAAAATTATATATTTTAGGTGATGTATTGTAGCAACACTATTATTTCCTCCCCTCATCTCTGGGGCTTATTTTGATAGTTAGCCTGTTTATTTATTTAGTGACTTGGTTAGACTATTGTAGTGAAGTCTGTTCTGCCTCTGTTTCACTGTTTGGTGGCGGTGCTCCCCAGAGGGAGCAGACTTGACTGAATGCATACGATCACCCTGGAATCACAGTAGTTTATGAGGGCGCTCTCTCTCTCTGTCAAAAACAATAAAATTAAAATAATAATAATAAAAGTGACTAATTGCAGTTTAGATTTAGTAAATGTTTGCTGGATTATGACAGCAAGGTTTTAAGAACAAGTATTAACTTGCTTAATCCTCCATCAACTTTGTGAAGCATATTTTGATGTCATCATTTTAGAGATGAGGACACAGAGGTGCAGAGAGTGCCAGTTACTTATCCAACATTACAGAGTAAGCAAGTTAGTGCTTAACTGAGCTGAGATACAAACTTCAGAGCCTGAACTCTGCTGCCTTTGAAGATGTGTGGGAAGTGCAGAGGGGTGAGGGGACAGTGCTTCTAAATCAACTCTAAGTATCATCATCCCCTGTGCTCACCAAGATGGCCATAATGAACTTTTTGCTGTTTTCATCTTTCTCACATTCTTTCCTACCTCTAATGGAAGGCCCTCACCTTTCTTGCCACATAATAATAATGATGTTGAGCATCTATTATATGACATGTTTGCTCTTTAATTATGACAATGTCATGAAGTGGGTATTCTTCTTATTTTCTTTGACTAAAAGGTAATCTTCAGGGAGAAGGGATTTCTGTTTTATTCACCAGAGTGCCATCTAGGTACATTGCAGTGCTCAGCAAAGATTTGTTAAATGAATAAACTTTACAGATGAGGAAACCGAGGCACAGCCAGACCTAACATGACACAATTAGTATGCAGTGGGGCCAGGCTGGAGTCCTGTTGTCTATGTGGTGTCACTCACTCACGCCAACCCTGTCTTTAACCAGCACAGATGTCACGTCCGCTGGGAAGCTGGAAGGGAACTTGATCTTCTGGGAAAACCATCACACTCCTCTCTCCTTCCCATGGGCCTAGAAGAACCAGCACGTTAAGGGCTTCAAGCACGAGCACCAGTCATGGAGCGTCTTGCTCTCTAAATCTTTCCCTGCTTTGCGCTCTTCCTCGCTTCTCCTCAACCTCTTCCTTCCTTCTCTTCTGTGCTTCTAGCCTCCCAAGTCCTCAGTTTGGATTCCCAGGATCACACTCCCACCCTCAGCCTTGCCCTTTATCTCCCTGGGTCGAGTCAGTGCAGCCACTCCTCCTATTCCCTGGGGTCCACTGTGCTGGCTCTGCCCAAGACACCACTTGGGTTTCCATTTCCAGCCAACCTTTGATCCTCTCCAAAGAGCTTTTTATAGTCTGCAAATTGCACTTCCTGTTTCCTCTCAAACTTGGAAATTAGACAGTATAGGCTGACCTGGGTGTGGCACTCTAAAAATAGAACTGCCATCACCTCCTTCCTGACTCACATAGTAGCAACAGGGAGAGAACTATCAGAATGTAGATTAGCCACCTAGTAAAAGCCAAGCAAGGAGTTAAGGTGAAAATACCTGCAGGGTTGAGGGAGGTATGGCCTTAAAAGTACGGTGCTTGGCAAAACCTTGCTTTCAACCTATGCCCCAAAATTTTGCAAAGGGAAATACGGTATACCAAAGGACAAGTAACCTCATCAGACTACCCAGATAGGAACTGGTTGCATCAGTGATTGTGTTCTGATCAGCACTGTGTTTGCTATGACCTAATATCCCATGAAGGAGCTGTGGATCCAGCAACCCACAATAACTAAACCCAAAAATCTAGGTTTTTCCAGTTGGAGGATTAGAAGTCATTTCTGGAGCCATGAGTTTAGGAGGAAATACTACTTTCACAAGCCATAAATACTATTTTCTCTTTTGGAAAGAAGCCAGTTTTTTGGAGGCCAGTTATGGAAGGCAAATTGCCTTCCCCAGTCTCGTTTTGATTCCTGGCTCTGTGAGTTTGTGAGTCATGACCACAGGCAGCAGCTTGGAGCTGGGAATGGAGGTTATTACGGGAGGTGACTAAACAGCATCCAGCTGAGGTAGCGGAATCTGGTACTGCTAATGAGGAAAGACGACTACTGCCTTTTCTTTTCCACAAGCTGGAGGTTTTCTTTGGCAGATTTTCATCCTCTGCATGAAATGGCAGACTTGCCTCTGGTACTCCCATCATGTTTTCCACAGATGTAGAATTATAGAATTTTAGAACTGTAAAATTCTCCTCCATTTTCTCAAATTATATATAGAGAAACAAAGTCAGAGAGACCAGGTAACTGACTTTGTTAATAAAAGCTTGGCCCAATGATGTCCGAGTCTAGGGTTTTTGCCATGGAAGCTATAAGGGTGTCTCCATGAGCCATCTGGTAGTGCAGAGTAGAGTAATCGAAGAGGGAAGACTATTCTTTTGTGAATGACACTTTGTTGACACTCCTTTTGAAGTCTGTCAATATTTTGATAACCAGTGACATCGAGGAAAGACAATGTCTTCAGTGCCATCCTGGAAAAAACAGAAACATAGACTAAAGACCAGAGGAGCTGGTGGAGCTATACAGAGCTTGAACTTGACCTGGGTGTGCTGGCCAGAGGGCCCTCGTGTATAGTTCATGTTTTTAGCCTGCCAAGTGTACAGACTCTGTGTGGTGTGTTGTGCTGTGTCCATTTATCTCAGCTTACCTGCGCAAGGTTACAGTTGGCCAGCAGCAGAACCTGGGTGAGATTTGAAAGGCAGAAGAGAGACAGTGGCCATTCCTTTCTGAAGGCCTTTTTGGAGTAATGTGTTGACAGATAGATAAAGCCTGTCCTTGCTCTGCATCCAGTTCTCCCAGACCATGGCCCTGTTGACCCATAGCAGACCTGAGCCCACTGCCAGATGCTGGATTTCAGACCCATAGAAGGTGCAGAGGCAAGAGCTTCTCATAGATTTGCCTAGCCCTACTTCCCAAGCCCCCTGGAATCACTGGAATGTGATGAACTTTTCTGACTAGTGGGTGACTCCTCATCCTTCATCTTGCCCTTTCACATTTTCACTTGCCCAGCTCCTCCCATACTTGTGTAAGGTCTGATTCCTATAAGAGGGCCTTTTTCCTGTAATGCACAGAGGAACTGCCCCTCTGACTGACCCTGAGTGATTCATGCTGGATCTCCAGGAAAAGAAGAGCCTGTGGCATTCAGTGCACTTGCCTCTCCCTGTATTTGCTAATCCACCAGGAAACTCCTGTGGCAAAGGAGTAACCAGGAAGTGCTGTCACCATCTGCAGGCAAATGTATATTGTCAGCACTTCCCCGTAAGACTCCTCGGGTGAAGGGGGGATGCCCCTAACTCTGTCAGCAAAAGGCTGAGAGCCGTATATCCTAGTGGTCCTCCTATGACATAGTGCTTCTATCATCCCAAACCCTTTCTATCCCTTGCAATCCTTCCAACCCTCTCCTACTCACCACCCCCCAAAGGACTGAGCTCTATTGCAAGATTTTTGATACCTTTATTGTTTAAAGGTATCAAAAACAATAAAGAGGGGTGAGGACTGGTTTCTTTAACCTATTTTGACAGTTCCTATTTCAGATGTTTCTGGGACCAAATTAGTTGTGAAAATCAATCTTAAAAGGACTATGATTAACTGAATTTTTCCAACCTCTATAAAATGTATAATTTGTAGCTTCTCACATTATCATTTTCACCCTGCCATTTAAAAACATGAAATATCAGTAGTAAACAGTCAGAATATCATTTGAATGAATTTCTTGAATGTCTAAGGAATAAAGCCCCCAAATTTGAAAGCTGCTAAACTCTTCACATTTTAGCTGAATTCTAAATGGTGGAGGAAGGACATGACTACCTCTGACAGTAGGACATCAAGTGATTTTTTTTTTTAAATAAAAACATCCCTCTACTGTGCAATGCAAATTTTCCTTTTTAAATTTGTGTATTGATTTTTTTTTTTTTTAAATAGCTAAATCAGCAGTTCCTGAGAACAATGATACATGAGTTGTTAAACAGATGCTATGGAAGAAACTATTCTCTGGTCACACAATGTATGGGAAATACTGTCAAAAAAAAAACAACTCCCCAAAAACAAACACCAAAAATACCCAGGGTGCCTTCTTGTTTCAGGAGCTGAGCTGCACATTGAGCAAAATATCTGGTCCCAGCACACTTAAACAAGCTTCCTTACTGAAAGGTTATTATTATTATTATTTGGGGGTGGGGGGGAGTGGCGTGGTAAGCTGGAAAGTTTGTTGAAAGTAAAAGCAGGGAAAGTATACTTCCAAAAGGTAGAAGTGCACCTTGAGCAAGAAGAGGTGGCTCAAAAAGGGGCTACTGAAAGATTCTTGAGAGCTTCTAACAACATACTGATACGCATCATGAATACAAGGGGCAATGCTCTGCTATGTTTTTCCAACCAATTCATCATGCTTTTTCTTCTCTTCTCCTTTTCTTTAAGCTTATAAAGTAGAACTAATTACCCTTAGGGTATTTGTTTGTGAAAAGCTGACCTACATCAAATAAAATCTTAAGCCTAAAAAGAGTGTTTCTAAAGTGCAACACTGAACACTTGTCAAGCTGAACTTTCCATTATTAAAAATACAAAATGAAAAGATGTTATTCATCATCAAATGAGCTAAGAGCATTGACATCATATTTGCTAGTAATGCAAAGACAGATTTGGATGTTTTTGTAACTTTTAAGTGGAGCAAACGTTTAATGCAGTGGTGTCCAACTTTTTGGCTTCCCTGGGCTATATTGGAAGAATTGTCTTGGGCCACATATAAAATACGCTAACACTAACGATAGCTGATGAGCTGAAAAAAAAAATTACAAAAAATTTTATAAATGTTTTAAGAAAGTTTACAAAATTGTATTGGGCTACATTCAAAGCCATTATGGGCTGCATGAGGTTGGTGGGCTACAGGTTGGACAAGTTTGGTTTAATTTATCTGCTATAGGTGTGGTAATTGAGAAAGCAGAACACACAATGAACAAATTCTTGAATTAGGGCTGTTTATATTTCTGTTGTAAAAGACTAATTCAATACAACATGATGATATATAGTAAAGGGGAAAAAGTAAGTCTGGGTTGTTTTTTAGGAATTCCAACCCAAGTGTCTGTGTTCCTTCCAAAATTATCTCCTCTGGAAACCAGATATCCTCTCGATATCTCCTTTGAAGATCAGAAGAGTTTGTCTCATTTCTGCTCCATGTTCGGTCTAAATCACCCGAATCCTGGTCCCTATGGATTCTGTTATTCCCCTTTGATATCACTCTGCTAACCTCAGCTGAGTGATATTGCAGACAAGTTTGATTTCATCATTCTGTTCCTGAATTTTCCACTAGGTTGGCATTTTCCACTAGGTTGGCTAGGGTAAAAAGACTTCTCTCTCTTTATCTTTTTTGTTTTAAAGATTTATTTTATTGTTTCTGACAGAGAGAGGGAGAGAGAGAGAGAGAGAGAGAAGGGGGGAGGGCCCAGAGCAGTCTCCATAGTTGTACGTCTTTAGTTTTCAACACAGTTTCATTCCACAGGTGTGCACAGGGCCATGCAGGGCAGGAACTGGGCAGGGGGCCTCCCGCATGGAAGGTGTGCCCCAGCGTGAACTGAACTGGGGTGGGAACCACACCCCAGTTCAGCATATGGGTCTGCACAAGATGGGGCCAGGACTAGATCCTCTGACCCTGACCCTGCAGTGCCAGCACTCAACCTGCTGAACCATCCTGGCTTCCCCAAGACTTCTCTTTAAGGGTTGGAATAGCTGAGGATGGAAATGAAATTTGGATATATGCTCTAAAAATTCTTTAGCCATTTCATCATAGGAAATTTCTAACCTCCTCAAAGCCCTGGATTATCTTTATCTTCTCTGTCCTTCTCTCTCTCTTGTGTGCATGTGCATTTTTTAGAAGTTGGGTATATTGAGGTGTAATTTATACACAATAAAATTCACCCTTTTAAGTGTACAGCAGTTTTATACTTTTGACAAATGCTACCTATGATTGTCTGACTACCACCACAATCAAGTTATAGAACATTTCCCCCAAATTCCATTGTGCTCTCTTCTGGTCACTCAGTCACTGTACCCATAGCCCTTGGTTACCACTGGTCTGTTTCTGCCTCTATATTTTTGCTTGGGAATGGCATAAAAAAAGGAGTTAAAAAGGAATCATTCACATGTAGCTTTATTTATTTAGCACAATACAGTTGATATTCATTCATGATTTCAATTGAATCAGTGGTTTGTTCATCCTTACTACTGAATAGTATTCCTTTGTATGGCTATACCAGAGGTTCTTCTTCTTCTTTTTTTTTTTTTCAATTCATTTGCCAGTTGAAAGACATTTGAGCTGTTTCCCATATTTGGTATTTATGAATAAAACCTATGCGTACATATTTCCATGTGAATATAAGTTTTTTTCTCTTGGGTAAATACCTAAGAATGAGACTGCTGAGTTGTGGGGTAAGTATATGTATATCAGAATTTGACAAACAGATTTCAAAAGTGGCTGTATTATATTGTATTTCCACCAGCAATGTATAAAATTTCCAGATGATCTGAATTCACATCAGCATTTTGTGTTGTCAGGTTTTCTTTAAGTAATTCTAACAGATGTGTAGTGGTATCTCGTGGTTTTAATTTGTTATTTCCTAATGATTAATGATGTTGTATATTTTTTACATGTGCTTATGTGCCACTCATAAATTTTCTTTGGGGAAGTTTCTGTTCAAATCTTTTACCCATTTTTAAAAATTGATTTTTTTTAATTGAGTTTTGAAATTTGTTTCTAAATTCTGGATGTTTTGTCAGACATATCTTTTGCAAATATTTCAAATGTTGCACCAGCATTGAATTTGTGGGATAAACCCCTCTTGGCATGATGTATTACTCTTAAAAAAAAAAAAAGATTTATTTTGTTTTCAACAGAGAGGGGTAAAGATAGAGAGAAACAGAGAGAAGGGGGAGGACCCTGAGCAGTCTCCACAGCCATATATCATCAGTATTTTGACATAGTTTCATTCTACACAGGTAAGTGCCAAGCAGCGCATGGTGGGAACTGGGCCTGGGGCCTCTCCTATGGGAGGCACACCCCTGCAAGCTGGTAGCTTAATTGGGGGCCTCCTACATGGAAGCTTGCTCTGGTATGAACTGAACTGGCTCCTCCCTTACATGAGCAGCACACCTCAGCTCAGCATTTGGGTCAATACCAGTTGGGCCCGGGACTGGAACACAATTCTTGGACCTCAGGGCTACAAAGAGAGTGTTTAACCTGCTGAGTCATCCCAGCCTCCCCATGATGTATTACCCTTATTGCTGGATTCAACTTTCTAATATTGTCTTGAGAATTTTTATATCCATGTTCATGTGGAATATTGGTCTGCAATTTTCTTTGTTCATGATGTTTTTGTCTGGTTTTGGTATCAGGCAATACTTTGCTCATAAAGTCATTTGGGGAGTATTCTAAACTCCTCTAGTCTAGAATAGTTTGGAATTATTTCTTTTTTAAATATAGTAGAATTTGACAATGAAGCTATATGGGCTTGAAATTATCTTTGGTGCTTATCTATAAATTAGTTTGTTACTTTTTTTTTTTAACAGATACAGGGTTATTCAGGTCATGTGTATCTATTTGAGCAAGCTTTTGTCAATATCATCTAAGTTGTTTAATTTGAGGGCATAACACTGTTGGTAATATTCCCTAGTATCCTTGTAATATCTGTAGGATCCATGGCAAGATTCTATAATTCATTCCAGATATTGGTATATTGCATTTACCCCTTTTTCCCCTTAATCTTTGTTGATCTTTTCAAAGACTCAGCTTTTGGTTTTATTGGTTTGATTTTCTGTGTTGTTTTTCTTAATATTTCTTGAGGGCAGAACTGCTAGTGATGCATTTTCTAAGCTGTTGTTTATTTGAAAAAAATTTATTTTACTTTCATTTTTCATTGGGTATAGATTGTGTGAAGCCTAGGGCCATCTTAAGGACTCTAGTTTCTAGACTGAGTGAACTAGAGAGGCTAATTTGTCTACTTTAAACACAACACAAAACAATATGATATGTTCTTAATGGTAAAATGTCAAAATATACATAGAAGGATACATGTAAGGATGATTACCTCTGTAGAGGAGAAACAGGAGTGAAGTGGATGGGGGTTACTTAGCTTCATCTGTGTCATTAGTTTCTTAAGAAAAGTAAAAGCAAATATGGCAAAATTATTAAATCCAGGAGTTTACATAATTGGCCATTATTTTATGCACTTTTCTGTAAGTTTGAAATATTTTACAATTAAATGTTAAAAAACATGTTTTTAAATTGTGGTAAAATACATATAGCATACAGTGTTCAATTTTAATTCTTTTAAAGTATATAGTTCAGTGGTATTAAGTACATTCCCATTGTTGTACAGGTGCATAATGTAGGCATTGTGAGGTAGCCTAAGGATTACTTGAACACAGTTGACCTGATAACAGATGCCTACTAAGTGACTAACAGATGCTGCTAATGGGCAGCATGTACAGTGTGGACACGCTGGACAAAGGGATGATTCACATCCCAAGAAGGATGGAGTGGGACAGTAAGATATTTCATCATGCTACTCAGATCACAGGCAATTTAAAACTTATGAATTATTATTTCTGAACTTTTCCATTCAATATTCTCAGACAGCAGTGGACAGCAGATAACTCAAACCGTGGGTAACTGAAACCTTGGAAAGTGAAACGGATTAGGGGAGACCACTGTAAATACATAATTGGGAAGTTATAGATAGAGAAATCAAAAATAAAACAAGTGTGTACTCAAGAAGAATACCTGGAGATGAGATTTCACCACATGAAGTTCGTGCCCACTCATGGGAACTCGTGGTGCATATGAATGCCATGGGTGTGTGTGTGCCACGTGTTTCACAGTGGAGGAGCCACTTTGTCATTCACACGGCACAGTGGCATGGACAATTCACAGCAGCCTGCTGCTTCCCCTCCTGCTTCAGAAGTGCGGCTGGGCTGGGGCCTGCGTCTATACTCTTCAGCCCCCGCTTCTGCATGGGCAGTCCTGGTGCTGCTTCTCCCCTATGTGTGGTGTTCTGACTCAAGCTCAGCTTCCTTCTAGTTGAAGCGGCACATGCCAAGAAAGAAAGCAGTCTTAGGCAATTGGCAAGTGGTAAGTACTCAGACTGAGAAGTATTTTGAGCCCCAGTGCTAGTAAGCCGAATGTGGGACCCACCCAATGCTTGCTCGCAGCCCTCAAAGCCTTCTGGGTGTCACACCCCGTCCCTACTGCTCATCTCAGTGGTTCCAGATGCTCTTCATCAGGGGCTTCTCAGACGGGTTGAAAGCATTAGACCTCTCTCCCCACCAGTGTTACTCAGAATCACATTACATTACAGGAGACAGACAAAAGTGGAGCTGCTCTGTTTGGGTAGGGGTGGGGGAGGGGGAGGTGTGAACACAGGGGATCTAAACCCCAGTGCAGCTGCATGGAAGCCCGCTTTGAAAATGCTGCATTAAACTAGTGATTAGAAACTGCAGGCTGAAAGCCTGTTGGCATATGGGGACACAGGAAGGAAGAGGAGGATTCTAATCCAGAGACGTCAGACTCTTGTATTAAGGCCAACCAGCTATTTTGGTTGCAGTTTGTGGATATGAGTATGTGTGTGTGTGCATGTGTGTGCATAGGAGGGTGGGATTGGGTTGTCAGACCCCCCCCCCCCTCCACATTACCAGAGTGGGCTCTTAGATATGTCCTCCAGATCCTTTGGGCTCCCCCAGGAGCAATGTGAAAATTCCTTACTTGTTTGACCTCACTTGAACTCCGATGCTCTGCAGCCTAAGAGTCACTGCCCCCACAGAACAAAGGGCGAAACCCAGAACAAAGCCCCACAGGTTGGAAGTGGCAGAGCTAGGAAGACTCTTTCTGAAGACCTGAATGTATTGTCCTTCAGCAGAGACACGTGCACTGCAGCAGGTTTCTGGGAACCGTGGGGACCACCTCAAAAGGAACCATTCCCATGTTGGGGAAGCCCACTCTGGCGCAGAAACAAAGCAAGCTATAGCCGCTGGGGGAAGCGGGCCAAGCTCGGCCAGGCGGAGCCGGACTGGGATTATTGCTCATCTCCAGGGAATCCCATGCACTCAGGTCTGGCCTCGTCCACCTCCTCATCTCACAGGCTCCTCATCCCCTTACAGCCTCCAGATACGCAGGCTGCCAGGCATCTGGTAGGAAACACGGCACATAACAGCCGAGCTGCAGCAGCCTTACTTCTCCGGTTGCTTCTCTGGTGCCCGGCTGAGCTCCTGCTCCAGGGTGAAGGAGAGGGGCTGGCGAGAGGGTGTAGAAGAGAGCTGGACGGCAGGGAATGAGTCAGAGCAATGGGCGCTGGGAGCTAGGAGGAGGTGGGTTGGTGAGACGGGGATGCCATACGCCGAGCTGGAGGAGCAAAGGCTGTGTTAGGAGATGGGTATGGCTTTCGTTAAAAGGTCTGCTTAGGAACCAGGTTTCAATTTAAATCTCTTTGTAGGCAGGGCCCTTTTTTATAGTGGCCAATGGAAAGGTGATAGTTATAAAAGGAAGAGCCCACAAACTGCTTCCTAGGGTAGGGGCCAGAAAGAAAAATGGGGATGATCCGAGACCCAGAGATGGCTGTCTCTCCTTTGGTGAGTAGGAATGGATGGCACTAGACCAGCAGAAGAGACTCCAGTTCTAGAAGTGAGGAGAACCTACAAAGTCGCCCAGGGGAGATGGTGAGGAGGAAGGGAAGGCATTCCAGGGGTGGCAACCTTTTGGCGATTGAGTGCCAAAGTTTATGAAATAAGAGTATACTCGCTCGACTCGCGTGCCAACCCATCGAGTGAGATAGAGGTATCGATTATTTTTGTCTATAAGAGCATAAACAATAATTTTTAAAATGGTATTCACAGCTCCGCGTGCCGAAATAATTGCTCCGCGTGCCACTTTGGGCACGCGTGCCATAGGTTTGCCACCCCCGGCATAGGAGGTCTAGCATCGCCTAGGCCCTAGGCGCTAAGGCACTTACATGGGGGAGTTTACTTGGCTCACCGCCAGATGGAGCTGGGAAACCCACCAGGCTGCAGGATCTACAGAGCAGAGTGGAGGCAACACTTAGATCTTCTGGGACTGTAGCTTGTTAACACTGTAGACTGGGACTTGTTTACAATACTTTACCTTCTCCTTCTAACCTCCTCCTCCTCTTTCTTCTTTTCTTCCCCTCACTCTCTTTTCTTCTTTGCCTTGCCTTGCCTTGCCCCTCTCAGCTCTCTTCTCCTCTCCCCTCTACTCTACTTTCACCCTTACCTCCCTCCTTCCTTTCTTCTTTTCTTTTTTGTAAATTGAATCACCTAGCAGAGCAGAACTTTGAGTGAGTAGGCATTTACACACATTCAGAGATTTGCTAAGTTGTTCTAAGATACTATTTTATTTCATAGAATAGAAAACTAGGACCCTTTAAAAAGTGACTAAACCTAAAATGTCTTGAAAAGAAGTCCTTGAATAGACAGATTCATAGTTTTATTCTTCTTTTTTGTTTTTCATTTTCCCCTTAGGAAATTTAGCATGAATCTGTCTCCCCCTTGTGGATTTAGTCTTATCTCTTGGTTGTACAGTATGTAGTAAAATTAGAGTGAAACTTACTGGGTTGTCTTGTCGACTTATCTCTCCAAGTTCTATCTTGTACAAGAAAAGAAGCATTAATATATATATATATATATATATATATATATATATATATATATATATATATATATATAAGCTTTAACTTTCTGAATTGAACAAGTATTTTGAAATAAACTTTTGATTCTGCCTATAAAATCTAATGCTTAACAATTTAGCATAGTTTAAAATTCCTTAATTCTTCAATATTAGATTGAATTTCTTCTCCATTTTATGGCCAAGGAAGGGAGAGATGACCATGAGAAAACTAAATTTATGCTTCCTAGTTCAAATTCCAGAGTTCTTTGCAGAATTGTTAGTAACAATGACACAATGCAACAACACTTAATATTTATTGATCATTTGGTATTTTCCAATCCTCACTTTTCTAATTCAAGCATTTCACTTAAATTATATGACTTTCTCTTGGCAATAAAATTTAGTCAAATTTTACTTAGGAAACTGAGGCTTAATGAGGTTAAATACTTGCTTAAGATATAACAACCAGTTGTGGAGGTTTAAGTTGAATTAATATCAATGATCCTAAATTGAGACTGAGAAGCGAAGAATAACAGAAGTACACATAAATTTTGGCCTTTGGGGGATGAACTGAAGGCTATATAAATAATCCATAGGTTTTTTGTTGTTTTTTTTCTGAAATATTTTGAAGGATAATGAGCTTATAAATAACATGTGTTGATCATATTTTATTATATTTGAAATGTTAAATTAAACTTTAAAACATGGTATACTTATGATTAATAATAGAGGGACATCACTTATGCCATAAAAAAGAGTTGAGACCCAGATGTCAGGAGGTGGAAATGATTGCCTCATGTCACGATTGCAACATTAATGCTTCTAGCCACACCCACACCATTGATTTTGTGAGTTATTACAAACCAGTATGAACATGACATGACAAAGCTGCATTACTGATCCAGAACCCCCTGGGGATGGATAGGGTAACAGAGGCTCTTTTGAAACAAGTCAGTCTTCTAAATATTCACTATAGCATCCTTGTCAATTTGTATGAAATGTCATTCTGTTATCTTTAAACTGAATTTAGGTCTACATACAAGAGACAGAATAAATAGATGTTGTTTATTGGCCTCTGTCAAATTACGGAACCTTGATGGCCTTGGTGATGTCTTTTCTCAAAATTGCCGGTGAGTCAAGAGGAGCCATTCTTGTGATATGACTAACCTCTCACCTCTCTCATCCTTCTCTTTTTGGAGATCATCTGGTATAGCAGAGAAAAAAACATGAGTTCAATAGTCATTTTTCTGAGCAGCAATAGTTGCTATTAATTGCCCAGAAGGCAATGTAAGCACAGAGCCATTCTAGAAAGACTGGTCAAAGAGACCAGTCATCTTTAAGCATGAAGAAATACAGTGTTCCCTCGCCACTTCGCGCTTCATGGTTTGCGGCTTCAGTGCTTCGCCGGTTTTCCCAAAAAATTCATCAAAAAATAAAAATGAAAAAATACAACCATGTCGGCAGCCACATTGCGGAAAGGAGCGTTGTTTCATGTGGATGCGCGAGAGAGAAGGATCCCTGCATGTCAAACAAAGAGATGAGCTGACTCAGAGTCCATCCCACGGGCTCTCATAAAGGCGCCTGATGGGTTTCCGGTGCGACATCGACCCATGAGAAAATCCCTAGGGGCAAACCCTACTTCGCGGTTTTTCAGCTTTCGCGGAAGGTTCTGGTCCCCATTAACCGCGAAAAACGAGGGATCACTGTAACCTTTGAGATAGAAGCTAACACTGACTTATCAAACTTGTCCAACCCACAGCCCATGGACCACATGTGGCTCAGGACAGCTTTGAATGTGGCCCAACACAAAGTTGTCAACTTTCTTGAAACAATATGAGATTTTTTGTGATTTGTTTTAGCTCATCAACTATCATTAATGTTAGTGTATATTATGTGTGGCCTAAGACAGTTATTCTAATGTGGCCCACAAAAGCCAAAAGATTGGACACTCCTGACAAATACTGTGTTCAAAGTGATTTAGTTTTAGCCAATGCACTTGAGCACAGCATTTATCAGGATTCTTTCTACACAAGCCAAAAAACCCAACTTCATCTGGCTAAATAAGGGGGAAATTTATTTTCTCAGAAAAAAAGAAGTGCTGAGGCAGCTCCAAGGTTGATTTAATTCAGAGGTAACATAATGGCATCAAGGAAATCTTTCTTTTTTGCTTTAGTTAATTAATTATATATATTTTTTGTAGGCACACAAATACAAGAATTTTTATTTTGTTAAACATTTAAAAATTTATCAACCTTTGTTAGAAAATAGATTTTTCCATATATATTTCCAAATTTTAAAATCAGTTTTCTACATTAATGCTTTCTATTTCTGTCTAATCTAATCTAATGAGAATTATTTTTTTCCTCTACATTTTTTCTTTTTATTATAAAATCATGTTCTTACTGTGTTTTAAATCTGCCATCTGATCTTGTCAGACTCATTCCCTATCTTAATCTAGTCATAGTCACAGGTGGCTACTGTAGCTCCAGGTATTACAGAGATGTGAAAACACCTACTGCAAGAAGAGATTACCTCATTATCTCATCCTTGTCTATTTTTTTAAGCATGAAGAAAATACTTTTCAACATCCTCTAGTAAATATTTGCTCATAGTTTATTGTTCAGAACTAGATCATATACTCAAGCTTAAAACAATCACTAGCAAAAGAAATTGTTTTACCATGATTGATTTAGTCCAAGATTTATCATTGAGTTACATGGGAGAGGAATAACCTGTAGTATAAAATATGGGTCTGCCACTAGAAAAAGAAGAAGGATGAGGAGAAGGAGGAGAATGAAGAAGAGGCGGAGAATAAGAAGGAGGACTGTTGTGTTAGCAACCAAAGGGTCTGCTACATAAGATTTAGAATATGGGAGTATGTATATGTGTTTTCCTTTTTTTTTTTTTTAATATTTATTTATTTATTTATTTATTTATTTATTGACAGAGAGAGAGAGAGATACAGAGACAGAGACAGAGAGAGAACTGAACTGGGGGAGCTCCCAGTTCAGCACATGGTTCCGCTCGTGCCGGGGCCGGGATTCGATCCTCGGTCCCCAGCGATGCAAAGTGAGCGCCTAACCCACTGAGCCATCTCGGCTTCCCCGTGTTTTCTTTTTGAAAACCACTTTTTAAAGGATCCTATTTATAGTCCAGACCCCTTCTCAACCATTTGGAATGTAACTTGGCAGAAATAACCACACCCAACACTTATAGGAACTTTGATGAAACACCTCTTAGAAAAAATGAAAGAAGGAAGGAAGGAAGGAAGGAAGGAAGGAAGGAAGGAAGGAAGGAAAGAAGGAAGGAAGGAAGGAAAGAAAAGGAAAAGAAGAAAGAAAGAGGTGGAGAGAAAGAGAGAGTTATGAGTTAAACTCTCTTGACATTAGGGAATTACAATAAATAAACAATGTTTAGTACTGTCACATTACATTTTGGTCTAAAAATGGGCACTCTCCAACCAACTTTGCCAGCAGTTTCCAGACCAACAGAAAAGAAAGCCTATGAAGTCATTGTTTCAAAATATGTTTATATGTTTTAAGTCATGTCTTCTGACTGTGAAAGTAATTTTATATAATAAAAAATTTAATATTTACTACACAAAGTGCGCCCATGCCCACACACGTGCTCGAGAGAGAGGAGGGTGGTAGAATGAAATTGTATTGTAATTTAGTTAAGAAAAAGTGCTTAATAAGTCTGGTGTATACAGAAGATGAGGCTCCAGGGCATGTTTAGAAGAAAAACAGCAAAGAGACAGTGAAATTGCTCTGTGTGTGAAATGAACAGGAGTGCAGTTATGGGAGGCAAGAGGAGGAAAGAGAGGAAATGAGAAGTAAGCAGGGCAGCAAGGCAGGGAGCTATAGCCTGTGTTAAAAACAAGAAATTCCTAAGGTAGGGCGATCAAAAGACTTTTATGAACAAAGATGTCCAAGAATTCATTTGAACTTGTATCATATATGATCCTCTTTGGTCACCCCAGATCTATGCTGTCTTGCTTCATGTCCTAATGCCGTGTGTGTGTGTGTGTGTGTGTGTGTGCGTGTGCGTGTGTGTGTGTGTGTGTGTGTTTAGGGGGTAATAAAGATGGCTAAATTTCACAGTGTGGAGGAAGGGGTATAGAAGTACCACAGCCGCGCTGTTTGCAGGAGAGCGAGAGTTTAGAAGAGAACTGGCACCCCAAGTGACTAAGGAAGCAAACCCCAGAATGCACAGAAATTTTGGAGGTGGCCCCAGATTCCCATTAGTATTTGTAAAGGGGACAAAAACAACTTTATTTAAATTTTAAAGGGAGGACAGTGTCAGCTGATACTTGGGTTGCATTGATAAGATAGAAAATAATTGCAATGACTAGGCATAGTTTTAGATACTATCCACCCCCTCCCCATCATGTATCATAAGGATTTCTATGTTTTTGAAAATATAATTTATCTAAATCTGAATTCTTAAAACTTTATTGTGAGTTATGTCTTCTTCCATTCAAAAATACAGGACAACATTTTATAGGCCCGATACTCCAGATGATAGTGAAAAATATTTGTACAGTCTTTACAAATATTTAGACAAATATTTAGTTTTTATTGTATATGTACAAATAACTCAGTGCTGAAATAGCCAATGACTTGCTCCCTTGAATTTTAAACAGTAATATTGCATAAAGTGTGATTTATTGAGCTGTGTTTAATTGTTGTAAACAATTAAAACATATTTGTGTGGCTATTTGCTTCTTCCAGATCTATTTTCCTCTTCTTCATTATTCTTCACCTTTTGGCAATAAAAGTTAAGACACAGGTTGAAAGTCTGCCTTAAGCCCGGAGGCTAATTTACTCATTTTCTTTTTACTGGCTATAGATGAATTTTTCTAGTAGATACAAACTAGTATAGTTTTGTTTTTGTTTTTTAAATGCAAAATGTTGATCTGGAATATCAGCTGTTAATAAATGGACATACGGGCCTGTGATAACATGTGAAAGCGTCACTTGGCTCGTCACCAGGGCTTCAGACTGGCTTCCCTCCTTTCCTTCCTTCTGATCACCTCTTCTCTGAGGTGCTTTGTTTGAAATTAAAACATCACATAAAATAAATGTAGACCACTGACATCAAATTAGGGTTTCCTTTATTTTAAGGAGTCAATAACACTGTGCTTCTAAAATCTGAGGAAATGTTAATGCCAACTTTCTGCGCCTATTCTTGGAACACCCTTCCCATCTGAATGCTGCAATTAAATCTCTTCCCACTTGTGAGCCACAGACACTCCAGTGAGCCTCTGTAATTTTGCCAGGTATTCAGAAATCATAGAGGGACTTAATAGTTTTTGGGTGTTTTTTTTACCTATATGCATGTATGACTACTTGTTAAAGGTACATAGATACTATTGTGATTAATAAACTCCAAATTCTTTGTAAAGTACTGATAAATTAATAGTAGCCTTTTGTTTCCTGAAATTTCTTCAGTCAGTGAGATACTAGAAGTATGACTATTATGTGTTTAACTGATGATTTCTTATTATGTTTAAGAAAGGGTTTACATAATAGCAAAAAAAATGAAACAAAATGAGAAAACTTTAAAGCCCAACATAGGTTATATAAAACATGGTATATTCATATAATTTTAATATTCAACATCTATTAAAAATTATATTTTAGAGTAAAATACTAAATGACAAGGAAGCTATGTTCTCAGAATATCATTATATGGAAAAAAAAATCAAGTTACAAACTAACATAAAGGGGAAGCCGGATGGTTCAGTGGGTTAAGCGCTCGCTTTGCAGCTGTAGGGACAGAGAATCAAATATCGGCCCTGGCCCATGTGGATCTATATGCTGAACTGGGGCGTACTTCCCATGTGGGGGGCCCCCAGTTCAGTTTTCACACCCCAGTTTGGCCCCTGACTGGAGGGAGCATGCCTCCCATGTGGAAGACCCCCAGCACAGTTCCCACCTGGCGTGGACTCCCACCCACCTGTGTGGAATGAAATCATGTCAAAAACTGATGATGTACAACTATGGAGACTGCTGTGGGCCCTTCCCCTTCTCTCTGTCTCTCTCTGTCTCTGTCAGAAAAACAATAAAATAAATCTTAAAAAAAGAAAAAAAACAACATAAAGGTATAATCCACCATTTTTTTAAATTGTTACATTTATTGGGGTAACATTGATTGTAAACTACCATTTACCATATGATAGATAGAATAAGTATAAAAGCATATCATTATAAGGTTATTACTGATTATCTCAGGATAATAAAATTATAGCTTTTTCATTTTATTTTCTAAATGTTCTATAACTTCAGTTATAAAGGAAAATTTAAATATATTTTTAAGGGTCCTCTTATTAAAGAGTTTGCTATTGTCCCATACATAAATAGTGTTGGTGACCCTTGGCCTTTTCAATCCATTAGAAATGCTGGTGTTGTTTAATATTTGGGGTGTGTGAGACAATGCCCATTAGCTTTTGCTGGCAGCCTTCTCGCTCACCCCATGGTCTGTGACAGTCCTGCTAATGATGTGAGTTGATGCCTGTCACCCACTTGGAGAGAAAGTGCAGCTGGACACTTCTTTCTCAGGGAGCAAGAGAGGCCTTCCCTGACTACCATGAGAAGACAGAGAATCATTTAAAGACAAGTTGAGATTATAAAATAAACACTAAACAAAATGTATGTGTGAATGGGTTGTGTAGTATAGATGCATATAGTGTTGTTTAATAGGAGAATATTGTAATTAAAACCAAGTGTTGCTTTGGGCTATAGCTGGCCATTAATGGCCCTTTTTTTGCAGAGCTGCAGATGGACAGAATTATATTGCTTTAATAATGGGACTCTTAAGTGCCAGCTGTCATGCAGCATGGCAGCCCTCCACGCTAACAAAGCTCTCATTAAATGGTGTGCTGGAAAAATGCGCCCGCTCTCCCTGCCTTTCTTGCTACTGACAACTCCACCCTTCTGCTGCTCCCGCAGGCCTTCGATGCACATGGCTAATCACTGGAAGAGAAATCTGCGCCATGTGTGATGGGACGGTAATTTTTTTTCATACTTCATGTCTTCATATTATTTTTATGCCTCATTTCAAAAGTTTTGAAACAAGGTTGGTAGCTAACACCCTGTGCTATCATTCATTCCGTGGCAAAATAATAATTGCTAATTTTCCTCTTCAGAGAACCAGAGCTTTATCAGGAATAACATTATGCAAATGACTATGCAAATGTCAACCAAAGGAGTATCTGGAAAAAAACAGAGTTCAGATAAAACCTTCAGAACACATCCAAAGTTTGCTGGAAAAAATAACTGAACATTTTAAATTATAGGTCACCCTGGTAGTAAAAGGAAGTTTTTGCTAATAAGAATTTTGTGGGAAAGCTCTGCACTCAAAATAAAAGGGAGGACATACATTAATGTTTATTCTAGCTTAATATATTTATGATACTTGGTTGTCCTTGTCTACTGTTCAGTCTCCTTGGAGTGGGTCTCTTCATTCTTTGTATGATGCCTAACTCTCCAAAATACTTAATGCTCAACCTTCTATTAGCATTCAAAATTAATACTTTATTTTCTCCACTATCAATATATTTTTCTTATAATTAGTATTTTCAGCTTTTTTTTATGTTAACTGTTTTGGGAGAATGTGCACGGAAATGTAATATAGGGAAAAATGCTCAATTCTTTCAAAATATGATCTTTAGGGTATTGGTAAAGAAAGTATGCTTTTGAAAACACTACACTATGCATCAGGATACATGCTTTGGAACACTGAGGAAAGACACCTGATTAAAACAAAGAATGTCATTGAAAATGAAAAAAAAAATATATATATATATTTTTAATTTTTAAAAAGGAAGGATGAACTTCAACACTGATTATTTCACATATGTATGTGTATATATCTTTAATAATCAAAAAAGTAATGAACCTGAGGTTTTATTTTTAGTTTTAATGGCCAAGTCTTCGAATTTAACATGAGAAGAATATTTGAAAGACCTTGCTTTAAAATTTATATAAATAAATTCTACACCCAAGACCAACCTATATAATAGTATAAAAACAAACACAAACAAAGCAAAAACAAAAAACAAAAACCAGCCAACCAAACAAACAAAAAGCAAAGGCCTATCTGCTCTAAAATATCTCACCACCAAGGCCTGAAACTTTCTACTGGAAAGTCCCTCCGTACAATGCAAATCTGTTGCCAGAAAGTAATGACATATTGGATGGGTGTAAATGGAGTTGGGCTGTCTGCATCTGAATCATGGGATAATTACTGAAAATTTGATCTCTGGGCGCCACCCAGTTCTACCTCATCTACCTCACCCAGAACCACCAAGTTTGAGGCCTGGAATTTGCATTTTTAGCTGATTCAGTATGCCAAAGTGCTCCACTAAAACGTAAAAAATTAGAGTGGGATGAGTAAATTATTACTTCCTCTCGCCCAAGAAGACAAAGGAGAGTGTGGTTTTATGATGATGGCCTGGGTTTGGTTGGGTTTGGGGAGCTGGGCCTTGGGAGTTCAGAGATGGAAAGGGGATAGAAAATGAAGAGAGAAGACAGTAGTTCTTTAAGAACATGTCAGTGAGTTAACACTTTTTTTCCCTAAGGCCAGACACCCACTGAGGTTTCTGGGCTAACAGAATTCTGTGCTCAGGAGCCAAGGCTTTAGAGTTTGACAGACCCTGAGGAGGACCCCAGCTACTACCTTTTTTAATTAACATCTCTGAACCTCAGTTTCCTCATCTGTGAACTGTGTGCATTTAAAGTAGCATTGTATATGATTAAAAGTGGCCGAACAAAGAAGCTACAACAATGTGAAAGTTAAGGATGTGGCTGTTGAAGTTTCCAGATATCATGTCCTAGTTTTAGCATTTACTACTTTTGTGACCTTGGCAGGTTATTTAATCTGTCTGTACTTCAGTTTCCTCATACATTCTCTGGTGTTAAAAATTTGATAGCCTGGGAAGCTGGGATGGCTCAGAGGGTTAAGTGCTCAATTTGCAGCTGGGAGGTCCAAGGATCAAGTCCTGGCCCTGGCCTATGTGGACCCATATGCTGAACTGGGGTGTACTTCCCATGTGGGAGGTCCCTAGTTCGGTTCCCGCCTTGCTCAGCCCCCGCCCACCTGTGTGGAACAAAACCATGTGGAAGACTGATGATGAACAATTATGGAGACTGCTCTGTGCCCTCCCCCTTCTCTCTGTCTCTGCATCTGCATCTCCCTGTCTCTGTCTCTCTCTGTCTCTGTCAAAAACAATAAAACAAATCTTTAAAAAAATTTTTGATATCCATCTCTTAGGGTAGTTGAGAGGAGATTAAACGAGAAAATACATATAAAAATAAGAGTACCTAACATACAATAATGCAATAAATATTACCTCTCATTATTTTGTATATAAAGCAGCTGGCACCTGGTGAGAATTTAATAAATAATAGCTATTAGTAGTAGTAGTAATCACTCTTGGCTTTAAGGTGGGGTTTATTGCCAAATCCTCTTGTGCAATGCTGGCTGAACCCCTTGCCTTGTTCCTAGTCTATCATAACAGTGCTATTGAGGTTATTCACAATAACACTGGTTAGGAGAGTGACTGTTGAAATAGTGGTATACTCATATGCACATGTAATTGAGCAGAGGAATGTCTGAATGTTTTATAAAGGTGGGTGGATGGAGTGGCCTGTTGCTTGGGGTAAGCTAAAGAAGACTCCATCCTGTAGGGAGAGCACAACAGTAGTATCAACAACAGCATGAGCTAGTTAGCTCGGTCAGAGCTGATCTCTTTGAAGGTAACAAACACATACAAGAAAGATTTGCAAATCCAAAAATTGTAGTCACTTAATTAAATGCCTGTCACATCCCCTCTGGTTCTATTATTTGCCACCTTGGGTTGAGCTGCCCAACAATCTCTACAGTAAGGCTACTTCTTTTTCAAGGTTGGAAACAGATGTAGTGCATTTTTTCCTCTGGTGGAAAAAAATATATTATCTCAAAAATTTTAAATTTGGAAATGGTGCACAGTTCATCATCCTTTGTTGCCACATAAGCCCTGTAATCTCTGTAGAAAAATAAAGAGTAGAGAACAGCTGTTTGACCTGTGTTCCCTGCTGGGCATGGACGTAATTTACAGTTAAATGGAAATAGAAACTGGAGTGGGGGCACTATGGTACGCACTGATGAGAGCGGTGGAGGGAAGTAGGAGTGGACAGATTATTACAAGAATCTCAAGTTCCCCTTTGGGCAAATGTGACACTTAGCAGTCCATTGTGGGGAGCTCTAAAAGGCACCCATCTGAGAGAAATCTGTGGTATAAAGATTACAAGCTGCCATGGGTCTACTAACTTGGTTTTGCAAACTGAAATGCTTGGATGCTAGTTAATTTGTGTCTATTACATCTAGGCCTTAAAAAGATGTCATGGATAACATTACTGGCTCGAGACTCTTAAGGAAATAGGCAAATTCTTCTCATGGCTCAAGCTAAGCCTTTGTACTGGGTAGAAATGGAATGCCTATAACTTGAAAAACAGGTCTTAATGCTCCTATTGCCTAACATGGGTTTACTGGGATGTGGGTTTAACTATAGACTTCCCAAGCATGGTTCTCTTTTTATTAAAATCAACAGCCTGTTGTTCTCATGGAATGTATGAAAATAGTAAGCAAATATAAAAATATAGAGCATACCCACATGAAATCTTTTAGAATGTTGAGAGAGGAAATAGGAAGAATCATTCTTTCCATGTAAATAATCTAAAAATAGTTATCCTTTGTTTCAGGATAAAGTTCATGTCACTATGAAAGTTCATGTCACTATAATTCTAGTTAACAATATTTATTGAGCACCTACTGTATGTTTGGGGACAGAGTGATGAACAAAGAGAGGGAGTCTGTTTTAAAAGACCTTATAGTCTAGTGAGAAACATTTTTTTTTAACCCCCCAAACTTATGTCAACATAAAATGTATAATGCAAGGGTACATGACACCTCATAGATGTCACTTTGTGGGTCATCTATTAATAGCTACAGAGAATATAAGATGCTTTTAAAAAAATTGGTGATTGGAGACATACATCATTTGAAGATGCATTTGAGTTGAACCATAATGGAATCCTCATACTTTAACAAGTATGTACATTTAAAGTTCTTCTCAAATAATGGGTAACAATGATGGTAGTTTGGATTAGCTGGATGCTGGGTTTGTGTATGAGAGAAGTGAGGTGTCAGTTGAGACTTCATGGAGAAATAGTGACTTATCCACATGTTTGAGCAGGAAGGTGACATAATCAGAATGGCAATTGATGACATATAATCTGATGGAGTTCTGTAGGGAAGATTGTATCAGGAAGGTTCTGAAGGCTAGAGGCTAAGCAGAAGGATGCTCTAAGAGGCTAAGTGAAAAGTGATTAATGAAGAGCTAGGGTATAATCCGAAGACATAGAAAAGAAATTGTAAATATTCACATTTTTTGGTTTAGCAACTAATAGATTAATAAAAAAAATTTTTGAGTATCAGCTAGAAAGCATCTAAGTAGCTTTGCTGGAGTCTGAGGCAACAATTCAGTAAAAAATAACTATATGCCCAATATTTTTATTATTAAAGTAGCTTCTTTTTGATAGCTTCTAGGAATAGCATAACCAGCCGTCTCCAACCTTTTGGCTTCCTGGGACCACATTGGAAGAAGACGCATTAGCGTGGGCCACACAAAAAATACACTAACACTAATTATGGCTAATACACTAAAAAACAAACAAACAAAATTACAAAAAAAATCTTATAATATTTTAAGAAAGTTTATGAATTTGTGTTGAGCTGCACTCAAAGCTGTCCTGAGCCACATATGGCCTGCAGGTGACAAGTTGGACAAGCTTTGCATAAACTAAAATTTAAAAATGCATACATACCATTTCATCAGACCATTTAGTCAGTTTGTATGTATGTTTATGTATTTATTTGTGTTTATGTCTGTTCATTAATTTTTGGGTGGGGAGGAGTTTTGGGTAGCATAAGTTAGTTTGAAAATGGTAGTTTTAGCTTCACTAAGGTTGGAGTTTAAAGAGAAATTATGAACCATTATTTGGCATGATTTTCTGTTCTTTCCCTGGAAGTAAAATTTTTTCTTCCAGAGGAAAAAGATCAAACGTTCTTATAATGAACTATGTGGCAGATGATGAGGCTTAGCAAGTTGTTCTTTTATAATTCCTGCCACATGAGAATCCTGTTACTTGCGACCAATATGACATCCACAACGGTAAGAACTTTGTTTAAGTTGCCCAAAGAAAGCAAGAGAAATGGGAAGGTGATGTTGGTCTATCGGCCTTACTATATAATAATGTGCTTTCAGAGTAGAAAAGAAAACTTGGAATTTTGAGAGGTGTGGGAAGGAGAGGTTAGGCAGGTGATGCAGACTGCTTCAACATATAGCATTCTTATTTCATCAATGCTGTTTTCTCATCTCTTTCTTCTACAAAGAGTTATAAACAAAAGAAACTTAGAAAAAACAACAAGGGCTTAGTTCCTTGGTCATAGTCCACTGGGGAAACATATGCTCCATATAATATTTATGAAGAATGATCTTCATAATTGGTGGGAAAGTGGGCTCAGGTGCTATTATGAATTAGAAGTGCATGTAATTATGATTCTAGTTTTCTAAGCAATGTCATTTATAGGTAAAGGTCCTGTCTGTAATCTAAGATCTTTAACCCTTTAATATGATGCCACTAAAGGAGCCACATAGTCTTCAGAGCTCCCAGCTCTCAGAGTCTGTCTTGAATCCTTCATTTAGATATGGTTCTCCTGTTGCATTCTCTTTATTCGGAAGACCTCTTAGTTATACTGTTCGCTTAATATCTTTGTCTTCCCATTAGCTGGTACATGTATAGATATCTATATCTAGTCATTTAGACCTTACTTCTTCTTTGAGCTTCAGATTCCTATACCTAGTTGCCAACTCAATTTTTCTACTTGAATGTTTCATAATCACCTCAAGTTTATCATGGCCAAAACAACTCCTCTCATCCCCTGGCAAACCTCCTTCTCAGGCTTCTCCATTGCCAGGTTTCTTAGCTGAAAACTTAGGACCAATCATTTTTTTTTTTTTTTAAGATTTAATTTATTGTTTTTGACAGAGACAGAGACAGAGAGAGACAAAGAGAGAGAAGGGCAAGGGCCCAGAGCAGTCTCCATAGTTGTATGCCATCAGTTTTCAACATGGTTTTGTTCCACACAGGTGGGTGGGGCCCTGTAGAGCAGGAACTGGGCTGGGGGTCTCCCACATGGGAGGCGAGCCCTGTTGAGCCAGGGGCTGAACCGAGAGAGGGTGGGTTGGAGGGTGGGTTGTGAGGCAAGAGCTGAAATGGGGGTCTCCCACATGGGAAACACACCCCAGTTCAGCATATGGGTGTACATGGGTGGGGATTTGATCCTCAGTCCTCAGGGCTGCAAAATGAGTGCTTACTTACCCACTGAGCTATCCTGGCTTCCCCTAGGACTGATCTTTGAGTCTGATTTCTCCCTCACATGCCATGTCTAATCCATCAGAAATTCCTGCCACCTCTAATCTTCAAATAATGTCCTAAGTCTATATGCTTTCCATCACCCACATTGCCATGATCCTAGTCCAACTATCACCCCTTCATCCTCTGAACTTGCCTCTTTGACAGTGTGATACTTTAAAGAGTAAATCAGGTCAAATCATTGTTCTTCCCAAAAACCTCCAGTAGCTTCCCATTGCAGTTAGAATAATTTCCAAGCCCTGTACCTGACTCACCAAGATCCTATGGCACCTGGCAGCACTGTTTTATTCAGTTCAGTGGATCAGTCATAATGGGCTTCTTTTTGACTCTCAGAGAAACACAGAGACTTTAAAAGCCTCTGCATAGAACTCTTTACCCACATATAATCTGTCTTATTTGCCTGGATGTCTTCAGTATCAGAAAGGGTGACTAGGATGTGGTGAACACTCCATGAATATTTGTTGGCTTGAAGGAATGAATACAGTTAGAATTGCAGAAGTCAAACATTGTAGTCAAGGTATCATCAAGACCAGGGCCAATTCAGATCACCTAAAAAACTCAGCAAAATGGAAGAAGAAAATGTAGAAAAATGTATCTGGTCTATTTATCTATGAGGAGGTTTCTGTATATAAGATACGTTAACATATGATAGAAATACATTATATTCTGGAGATCATATCATCACTAGGAAATAATGTAATAAGATTCACAACTGTTTTAGGACAGTGCTAGAATATTTGTAAAGACAAGAAGCGGTATTGTTTGAAAGTACATTATAAGTACATTTGTGCATTTATTTTTGCATGGATAATTCATAACAACAAGTGTTTTGCATGTGCATTTGAATATGGAAAATTATGCAGGCATTGCAAATAAGAAATATAACTATCAAGCTTATTTTTTAAACTGTGCTATGGTAAATGGTGAGAGCATATCAGACCACTTTTTAAATAACCCCCCAAATCAAATGCATTTTTTTAGTAAAATGAAACATATACAAAATATTAGTTTCAATATTAAACAATAAAATAATATTAATCCTCCACCACAGGCCATCTCTAATCAAAAACTCAATTCTCCCCTTTCACAACAGGCTGGCAATTGACTTCATCTATGGTTGAAGGCAAATTACCAATGAGTAAGCCTGTTTGACATCATTTAATTCAACTTTTTCTCTTGCCCATTTAAAGGTATATGCCAAAAAGTTTTCTAAAGTAATCTTTTAGCTTTTCTTCCCTCAGGATTTTTATTAAAGTACGGTATACCAAAGCAAGGAAGATTTCAGCTATTTTAAAATGTGCAACACATAGTAATGAATTAATTACCATATAATACTTAAAGCTTTGATTATTCATACACGAGAGCTTCCATTATTAATGATTGCTTATGAAATTAATCTTTCTAATTTTCATTATGATTCAAATTAACTTGATTAGTTGGTCTCATGATTTACATTTCTATCAATCTCTACTTTTAATTTCTGAAGCATAAAATGACATAAAATATCTTTAGGGGAAAAACACTTAAAATTAAGATTTCACTTTGATATACTAAGTAAACGAATTGAATGAGATGAATACTAATTGAACTTTGTTTTCATTCACGCACTGTCCTCTGGTGTTAAAATGTCTACATTGCATGTTAAAATGAAAACAAATGCAAATAGTTAATCGATTGCTCCTTACACTTGGGAAGGTATATTTATCTTTAGGTCTGGTCTAATAATTATCTGCCTTATTGAGATCGTGGGTAAAAGGATAAAAAGTTCAAGTGGCTATGAAAAATAAGTGCTTTCTAAAAACACAAACCAAAGGCTTACAGAACACATATTTGTGTTGACAAGATATAGATTATGTTTTTAAGAGTGAACATGAAGATAGATTTCCTTTAAAGTAAAATCACTCATTACTACATAGTTCAATTCATTTCCCCCCTAGATTTTCTCTGTAAGACTCTAGTGTTTTCACTAGAGGTTTGACAAAGAAGAATTTAGTGGTGATCTAATATAGGCATGAGAAGCCCTCAATCAGGGCTTTGGGCTTATTTCAGAATTATGTAATCCTAACAACTATCCCCCAATTGCTTTAATCGAGACTTATTTATTTATTTATGCAATATCTTCTTTTCTTTGATTTGAACTTCAACCAGAGTTAAAACTTTCTAAATGTTATCTTTCTGTTTCAGTTTAAGTATCTTTTGGATTGTCTGGTGATTGGATTTTTGGATTTAATGTTTTTTATTGTTGCTTTCATTTTTTGAGTAGTCTTTCTCTCCATTATCTTCTAAATGATGACTGTAATCATGTTGCTTTTCAAATGTCATGAATCCAATTTTATTTGTTTGGTAGAGTTAACTGAGGAAGCTCAGTGATTTTCATGACCAAGATATGAGAAATAATAAATGTCAGCCTTAAGGGAATTTATCATTTAATTATAATATGTTCACTAAAGGCTAGTCATTCTAAGGAATTATCATGATGCCAGCAGGGAAAAGCTACTTTCTAGGTACAATGTGTTTTTGCAGGTAAGTATATTCCTCCCAAACTGGAAGAACACTGCTGAGACCTGTGAATGAGGGCATTCCCTCTTCAGGTGTGAGGGTGGACTAGATGACCTCTTAAGTGACTGTTGACACTAAGAGTCGGTGTTGAGAATATTCTTTCATATTTTTCCACCACAGGGCAGTGATATATGATGCCCAGCAAAACCCAATCACTACGTGGCTTCCAAAACATAGGAAGTTTCATCTCAGAGTGATTTATACAACAGGAGAATTAGGACTAGTAATCATTTAATGCTATTTCTTAGAGGGACATAAATGGATTTATGCACTGAGAAAGAAATGCATTTCACAGATTACCTGCTTAGATGTATTAGAGTCCTTCTAGTTACACCCAGGATTTTCTGTTTTTGAAAGTTCCTGAGGGCAGGGAACATGCTTGGTTTTGCTCTATCAAATCCCTTATATCTACTAAAATATTTGGTATGTAATAAGATTCAAAAATATTTGTTGAAGAAATGAATGAGTGAAAGTTGGCATAATAAAATTCAAAGCATCCATATGATAATATTTTTAATGTTCTATTATTGCTTGTTATCTACCATCTATCACTTATCTATCTATCCATCTATCAATCAATCATCTTATTGATCATCTACCTACATCATCTATCATCTATCTGTCTATCTATCTATCTATCTGTCTATCTATCTATCTATCTATCTATCTATCTATCTATCTATCTATCTATCTATCTCTATCTATCTATCTATCTATCTATCTTATTACTATATTTAACTATATCTTATACCTAAGGAAAATATTACCTTGAAATTTGAGTGGAACTAATATTAGTGGCTTCATTTTTATGAATAAGGCTTTAGCTACAGATTGATCAGAGATGTTTAAGAGAGAAATCTGCTGACTTATTGGCATACTATGGTGAGGCCCTATGGTTGGAGGTCAGGCCCTTAGTTTGACAGATTCAGAACCTGATAATGTGGCTCAATCACTGATGTCACTATTATCTCAAAAATTGCCACCACCACCACTACTACTACTCGCTAACATTCATTAGAAGTTCAATCACATGCCAGGTTCAGTATTTTCATTGCCTCATTTAATCCTCATAAAAACTTCCTGGAGTCAATACTGTCATTGCTCCCATTTTTATAGTGAAGAAACTGACATTCAGAGTGGTTAAGTGATTTATCATAAATCACACAGTCATATTGAAATAAAAATAAGAATTTTATAAGAAAAAAGAATAAAACTTATGTATGAAAACAATGACATTCAAATGCTTTCAGTATGTTAAGAGGAAAATAAATGCTAGTTCAGGATTACAAAAATTTTGATTTAGTTTAAATATTCAGTCTTGTCAGTGTACTTTTGTGATTATAAACCAATGTCTGCTTTGTGAATGTGAAACCCCAATGACTCCTTCCTGCTTTCTGTGTCCCATGATAGGCAGCAGAATGTGAATCACAGCTTGGGCACACACAGGCCTGCTAAGGCCTGCATGTTCCTTCTCTTCTGGAAGGTCATTGGCTGCTCCTCTGCCGTTGTTGTAACTTATCACTCCTTCCTTCTGGCCGGAAAGGATGTAGCAGCGCCTGTTCGCTAACAATGCTGAGGAGAATAACAGGAGTTGGATAGTGTGACTTGCCAGATACTGTGTGCAAACCTCAGTTTGGAGTCCCCAGTAGGAACGTGGAGTGGCTTAAATCAGGGACTTGTTCCCCCTCTCTTTATCCTCTGCCACTCAGAAATACCCTAACAGTCTAAAGCACGTCTCCCAGGCCTATTGCATTAAGATCTTCCCAGGTTTGGGTGCAGAATCTTTTCAAAAAATTTCCCCAGGGATTCAGATCAACTAGATAGTGAAAATACCAGTTCCTGAAATCCAGGCCTGAAAGAGCGAGGTCCAGGGAGAGAGTGGAGGGCTCCCCTGAATCCCCCTAGCCTAAGACATACCCATGTCCTGACAGATGCCTTCCTCTTTCTGTGATGATGGGCACCAGGAGGCTCCCCTCCTTCCGGGAGACCATTGAGGCCTAAAATCATCTCCATTTTGTGCAACACCATCAACACAAGCCTTTCTTCAGCAGATAATAACAGTCACTGAGCACTTACTGTGTGACTGGCACAGTCTTAGTTGTTTTAGACATTCTCTTAATAGATTAAATATATAGACAACTATTATATTGAGTTATGAAAATTATAAACAGGTTTGGGTAGGAAGAGAAGTTGTGAGACAATAAATAATGAAGCAGAATACTACTTATTTATTTGTTTTCTCCTTTATTTTCCTTCCACCCCAACCTCCTTTTACGGCAATGAGGGCAGGGACCGTGTCTGTCTTGTGCACCATTCTGTGCCATGTGCTTATTTCCATGAACAGCACATTGGAAGCTCAAAAACGTTTGTCAAATACCTGCATGAAAGGAGAGTGAAATACTCACTTCCACTAATAAAAAGTTTATTTTCTGTGAGAAAACCTAACGTCAGATCCAAATTACATTTGGATCAGAGCAAAGTTAAATGGAAGGTATTGTTGACCAGTAGCACCATATTATGATGGTATCTATCACCTTGACTATTTCTGACAAAAGCAATCATGACCCTGTTCCCTGAACAGAAGTGAAGTCTTATTTATTTATTTATTTATTTAAAATAACAGCTTTATTAAGATATAATTTACATTTCATAAAATTCACCCCTTTAAAGTACAAAATTCTGTGCGTTTTAGTATATTCAAAAAATTGTGCAGCCATCACCACTATTGAATTTTAGAACATTTTAATCGCCCCCAAAAGAAATGCCATACTTATTAGCAGTCAGTCACTCAGCTTCTGACAATTAACTAATCTACTTACTATCTCTATGGAAGTCTCTATTTTGGACATTTCATGTAAAGAAAATAATATATGAGATCTTTTTCTGTCTGGCTTTTTTCAGTTAGCATACTATGCTCAAGGTTCATTCATACTGTTGCATTAATCACTACTTCATTCTTTTTTATTGCCGTATAATATTCCATTATATAGTTATACACATTTTATTTATTTATTCTTTGGTTGATGAATATTTGCTTCCACTTTTCAATTATTATGAATAACACTGCTATGAACATTCTTGTATGAGTTTTTTTTTTTTTATAATATGTATTTTCATTTCTCCTGAATATCTACATAGAAGTGAAGTTGCTGGATCGTATGATAAGTGTTTTACTTTTTGAGGAACTACCAGGCTGTTTTCCAAATGATTGTGCCATCTTATAATCTCATTAGCAATATATGAAAATTCCAATTTATCCACATACCGTATTTTCCGGCGTATAAGATGACCCCCTAATTTTACAGTTAAAACATAGGTTTAGGCCTATATTCGCTATATAAGACTACAGAAGACGACCGGGTGTATAAGACGACCCCCTAATTTTACAGTTAAAACATAGGTTTAGGCCTATATTCGCTGTATAAGACTACCCCCCACTTCTGAGGCTGTAGTCTTATATAGCAAATATAGGCCTAAACCTATGTTTTAACTGTAAAATTAGGGGGTCATCTTATACGCCGGAAAATACGGTACGCCAGAAAATATGATACTCTTCAATACGTGTTACTATTTATATCTTGACTTTTAACCATCGTATTGGGCATGATTTCTCATTGTGGTTTTAATTTACATTTTACTAATGGCTAATGCTGTTGAGCAGCTTTTTATGTACTTATTTGACATTTGTATGGCTTTTTTTT
>PVKE010006887.1:0-52680 GCA_004027555.1 Craseonycteris thonglongyai | reverse complement strand
TATCTTCAGTGCATATTTATTTTTATTTTACTTTTGACAGATAGAGAGAGAGACAGAGACAGAGACAGCTAGAGAACCGAACTGTGGGAACTCCCCAGTTCAGCATGTGGGTCCGCCTGGGCCGGAGCCGGGATTCGATCCTCGGTCCTCGGGGCCTCAAAGCGAGTGCTCAACCCGCTGAGCCGTCCCGGCTTTCCCTGGGTTTTTAATATGCTTTTCAAGTGATTTTGATGAAGGTGAACCTCTGAAAACACTCTGATAATTGTTTGTCTACACCAAAGAAAATAGGTCAAATATAGACAAGGAACATTCTCAAATTAGGTTTCCCACTTTCTATCTGAAATATGACAGAAATCATAACGCTCTTAAGAAGTGATAGGAGAAATGACATGAAATTTGCAAAGACTTTATTTGCAAAAGTAGCACTTGCATATGTTTCGAATATTATTATAGTAATAAGATGCTAACACTTCTAGATACAAGCATGCACCTTGGTGAATGGGTAACATCTTAGCCATAGAAAAGCATCATCTTATTTGAGAGAGGTCTACTCAGGCCAGAGATTCATCTCCATCCTGAACTGTACTGTTCCTCCAAGAGAGGAAGAGGAGGCAGCAGATAAATGTGTGGCAGTCAGAAGTGGGCAAAGCGTTCATCCACTTGCCTGGCTCCACAGCTAAGGGGTCACAACCCACCTGGGGAGCCTTGAAGCAGCTGGGCCAGAGGCTTATGTAAGAAGGCATTCTTCTTCCTCCAAAAAAAACCAACTTGTATTTTCTTGTGTTTGAGCTCTAGCTTTTCAACAAAACCAGAGTACTAACTACAGTGGTTATAAGACAAACTTGAGAAGCAACACCCTTCCCTTGAGAAGGATAGGACAGTGTGTATGTAAAAAGTAATTTCCACAAGCACTTGTGATTGGTGAGATATTCCAGGAAGAGAGAAAGGATGCTCTCCTACAGTGACTGTTCTTCTCTGGTAATGAAGTTGGTGCTCACTTCTCCAAGCTCCCTAGAATACCAATTAGTTCTTGCTGTAAAATACAAGGAAAAAATGTGCCAGATGCAATTCATTCACTTTTGAACAGACAGTATAACTTGTTGACCTTAAGCTAAGACAGAAGCCAAACTGGGAAATAATGCCAAGTAAAGGAAACTAATTTGGTACTCAGGGTGAAGAACCAAAGACAACCAGTCATAAACCTGATGCTTTTGGTGTCCTCTGTGCCCCACAAGGGCTACTTTTATATTCTCATCTCCTGTGAGTGACAACCACTTCAGGGTGGACAATCTTTACAACACTTAATGCAGGTTATATATGCTCCTTGTCTATGAGGTGTGAAAAACAGAGATTATGGCCCCTGTGTGATAAGGAGGAGCTTGAGCCAAGGAGGTGACATATCCAAAGTCACCTGGACCCATGTTTAAACCAGCCACTCTGCCTGCCACCCCTCCATGCCCCTACTATGCTCCTGAAGTCATTGTATCACATACCGGTACCTTTCCAAACTAAAAAATTAAGTGACTTTTTAATCAACCATTCCCTGGATTTTAGAAAGACACAAGTAGAACCAACTCTTTTTTTTTTTTAAGATTTATTTGATTGTTTTTGAGAGAAAGTGAGAGAGAAGTGGGAAGGGCCCAGAGCAGTCTCCATAGTTGTACATCATTAGTTGTGATATAGTTTCATTACACACAGATGGATGCAGAGCCACATGGGGGAGGAACTAAATTGGGGGCCTCCTGAATGGGAGGTGAGAGCCTGTACCACCACAGTTCAGCATATGGGCTTCCACAGCCAGGGCCAGGACCCGATCCCCGCACCTTGCAAGTTGTAAGGCAAACACTCAACCTGTTGAGCTATCCCAGCATTCCCTAAAAACAACTGCTTTATCCATCTACAAATCTATCATTCACTGACTTATTGCCTGCCCAGTAGGCACTCAAATACCATATTTTTCCATGTATATGATGATACTTTTGTCTAAAATTGTTATGACCAAAAATTGGGGGTCATCTTACATACAGGAGTAACCTGTGTATTGATTTGTTAATGTTGGGTTAGAAAAGAGGTGTTTATCTTATACATGGGGGCATCTTATATACAGAAAAATATTATAGTTGTTGATAAATCAACTGGTTACTACTTTCAGAAAAGACAAAACTCATTCCAATAAACTGTAACCTTGGTACTTATTAACTGAACAGAAGAGTCATTTGCTTTTCAAAGCATCCTTCTTGACTCCCCCTACCTCTAATTCTCCATACTTCCAAAATTAGCACGCAAACATTTGTTCCCATCTCTAAATATGGTACAATCTTCAGGGGATGCATATACAGTCTCGCTAGAAGCAGGACAGTGGACAAGATCTTAGAAAGAATAAGCATTATTATCCAATCAGAAAGCAATTTGTAAGTTTATAAACTTGTTCAATAAATTTACTGAGCACCCTTTGGGTGCCATGTCCTGTGACAGGTACTTTGAGTGATACAATGAAGAGTCAGACCAAGGATCCCACTCTGGAATGGCTCCAGATAATAATCGTCAACTTGAAGTTTTGTAACTTTGAGTCTTATCTTGTAACCAGTGCCACCAAAGCAAAATCTTACCTCAAAGCTCCTCAACAAAAACCGAATTTGGAAAGCACTGTCCTGGCTCCAAACCATAAAGTCTAGGATTGTATAATAATAAACCCAAAAATGCAACATGTAAATCTACACTGCTTTATAATTCTACTTCCAAATGCAAGCAACCTTAAACAAAAAGCTCCATGTTCTGCACAACACTCACATTACCTTCTAGACCTAATTCAAATCCACCTCCTTAACAAATAAAGATGTGCTGGAAGGGGGAATTGCCAGGCAAGACTCCTGGTACCTCTGGACCCATGTGGCTGCTAAGACCTTTGGGTTAAAGACATTTTGGGATGGAAAGAAGTTATGGCTGCTAGGCCCCATTTTCCCTCCAGAACTGACCTGGCCTGATTCCAAAGCCTTCTGGGACTATTTATACCCCAGGCCTGAAGGAATGAAGCCCCTCCTCTACATGATGACTGCAATGCCCAGAAAGGTCTCAAGAAGCAGGAATGCCTCACTCATTTCTCATCTCTCTCTCTCAGATAAAGTTAAAGCAGGAATGCATGAAGTATATAAATAAGTATGTAAGTACGTAAGTAAATAAATAAATAAACTATAATCAAGGAAAAAGAAAGGCTGCTCAGCAAATCTAAAAAATGTCATCAAACACTTCCATCTAACATAACAGGAAGATCTACAGGTATTTAGCAGAAACTACCATCGCCCCTCCTAACCTTATCTGTACTACATACCTATCCAGGTCCTTCTATTTTGGGATAGGCCTCACATATCACTTTATCATCTCACCTCCATCCCAAAAAGCAGCAGCCTGCAAAGAATACACTCCTTCCTTGAAGGCACCATTTGCAAGCCAGACATCCAGTCTCTAGCCATCTCTGTGGTACTCTAAAGGCTGTACAAGTGGACAGAGCCTCCTCTGATCAGCCAGGTGGGCCAACGTGCTCTTCCTACCCTAGGAGAGACTTTGTACCTCCATCCTGCCCACCTTATGGTACCTCAGCAGGCTATCAGTGGAGCAAATGGAAGGATGGCTTATTGTTGGATTTTCAAGCCATGTTTAGTTCTAGAAGTCCTTTCTATAAACCAACCCTTAAGTAAAAGTCTACGTAATACACAAGATGGACTAAAAGAAGGGCTGCTCTGGGTGAAGAGGATCTGAAGCTACTCCTTTAGCCTCCTTGCTCCTGGCAGGGGCCCTGAGGCTGCTCCACAAAGCATGATCTGAAAACCATCCACAGCACTTGATGCTTCCCAAAATGCAGGCCACGAGCCATTGCCAATCCACAAGGGATTCTAGGTGGACTTTTAAAACAACAGACATTTATTCATGTTACTGAATTAAGATAGTCAGCACCTATTCTTGATAAAATTTCCTTCAAAGAATACCATTTTTCACCAATTCTAAGACACCATCAACCATCCATCTTTGAATGGACAAGGAAAACACTAAACTAGGATACTCTGGATTTTAAGACATTTCAATTTCATGGGATGCCAGGATGGCTCGGTGGGTTGAGTACTCACTTTGCAGCCCCAAGGTCTGAGGATTGAGTCCCGGTCCCAACCCCGGTCCATGTGAACCCATAAGCTGAACTAGGGTGTGCTTCTCATGTGGGGGCCCCCAGTTCAGTTCCTGCTGTGGCAAGCTTCCATGTAGGAGGCCCCCAGTTCAGCCCCTAGCTTTTGGGGGCATGCCTCCCATGTGGGAGGCCCCTGGCATGTTCCTGCCCTATGCAGCTCTACGCTCACCTGTGTAGAATGAAATTATATCAAAAAACTAATAACGTACAACTATGGAGACTGCTCTGGGTCCTCCCCCTTCTCTCCGATTCTCTCTCTCTCTTTCTCTGTCAAAAACAATAAAATATATCTTAAAAATAAAACAAACAAAAAACAAAAACAAAAAACATACATCTTTGAGTGGACAAGGAAAACATTAAACTAGGACATGCCCTGGATTTTAAGACATTTCAATTTCACAGATGATAAGATACAAAAAAAAGAAAATCATCCGAGAATCAACAAAATAAGTTATTCCCTTTTTAGAACTGTAGACACGTTAAAGAAAAATATTAAATAAATGATTAAATTGGCAGTACACAAATATGGCAGAAATTGGGATGGTGTCATAAGAATGATTAAATAATATAACAGCACATAAAGTGCTGTGTGCCAGGCCCTTCTCTGGGTGCTTTATATACCCGTAATATGTCACGTTTAAAATAACCCTACAATGTGACACTACAATCATCCCCATTTTCAAAGCAGTAAACTGTAGTACACAAGTGTCGAGGCAAGAATCCCAACCCAGTACAAGGACTATGGGTCTCACCCAGCTTCCTACTATTCTTATTAGACCTTTTCAGAGAACTCCAGGTAGGACCAAGGGCAACTGCCAATATAAAACTTTTTTAAATTTACAAAAATGTCAAGTTCAGAGGATCCAACCTAATAGACATGAAGTGTCATTTGTTACATGTCTCATAAACAACTATCATGTGACTTTCTGGAGAGAAATAGCCTGTCAGGATATAGTGGAACCTTGGTCACCAGTGGTGTACCACTAACCCCAATCCAAAGCCCTAAAGGTTTTGAAATATTCTAATTAGAATGTTTAACCAAAGCCCCCTTCATCTGCTTCACTCAGGTTCCAGCTGAAGGTCAGGAATACTTGTAAGAGAAAGGTATAAAATGAAATACAAGAACTCTTCCTACACTTCAGTGTTGGCCCTCAAGTAATTTCAAAGCAACCTTAAGAGACAACTAATACTTCTCTAGATTTATCTTTCACAGGCTGTGGCCTCACCCCTGTCAAGCTGTGGCTGAGCTAGTGGCTGGAGGGCAAAGCCATAACTCAGAGTTGGCCAAATACTCCTCGAGATGAATGAATTGGATGAATGATTTGAGTTAAGGACATAGAATACCAGGGGTATGGCTAGGGTCAATTTCTAAAAATAATTATATATTAATCAACCTAAGAAGAAGGGACCTCCACCCACCATGCCTTTCCTGTTAGCACCTGCATTCAGGGCCGCACACTGCCCAGAGCCCTGGTCCACGCCCTTCACATCCTGGTCTAATCCACGCACTCTAAGATAAATGGGGCCCCTGGAGTTGTGCAACCTGCTGGCCCTTCTTGGATATATGTAGAGAAGAATCTCCGGTTTCTAATAACACTGGGCAAATGCCCAAAGAAGATCTGAAGTTAAGCAGAAACCTGATACACAATACTGTGATCATCAGAGAGGAAGGCAAGGAAAAACCTGTATCTTATTTTAGGAAAATGCTACCTTATTTTGACATTTAACTCAAAACACCTAATAGTCAAGTAATTTGAGTGGGTTAATACTCCTTCTGGTTCTATGACCAACAGATCCTGACATAGGAACTTCTTATATTTTTATTTCTTTGTAATTTCCAAAGCTCATTCTCATTACTAATATAACTCCATTAACTCTTAATTCCAAAGAAGTTTTAAATACACACATTCTTAAACATGTTCTTTTTTTTTTTTAATCAACAAAGCTGGGCACGAGGAAAAATTAACTCAAGCCAGAGAAGATTATCTTCCTAAATATGTTCCTAGTACAAATAAACTGCTCCGTTCCCTTAAGCAAAATAAAACACAACTATGCAGCACCTTTTGTATTTGGTTTCCAAAATGTGAATGGGGACACTTTTCTGAAGTTGCAAATACACAAAAGAACCAAACAAAAATCACAAAACACATGGAAATGAAAAACTTCTCTCTGCTGAAAGGAATTGTTCTTTGTTGATAAAGGGAGGTTCAAACATATTTTAAATATTTTTAAACAAAGGCCTAGCTGATGTCCCTTAATCCATCCATCCAGCTCAACTTTCTGCCCAGGCAGCTGCTACAGCAAAGCGCCCATCCAGAAGGGAGGGCCAGAGGCATTTCCTTAGCATCCCACATACTTGGGGGACACAGGACTTAGCAAAGTTAACAGCAATTTTCGACCTCCAATGCAAGTACAACAACATCTTCATAAAAGTTTTACAAGGACATCCTGGCAAGAACCAAACTACCACGAAAGGGTAATATTTTGGGGCCCTGAACATTCCAGCAGCTCGCTTTTCTTGGCCACCTCTCCTAGCTGTGTGGTGCAAATAGGCGGTCAGCTGGGAACCCGCAGGAGGGTCCCATGGAGAAAGCACTTGTTGAAAATAAAGCCAAATATATTCATCTGGCTCAATGCTCCTTGCTCCGCAGGAACAGGGAGCAAGTGGAGACCAGTCAGATTTCAGCATCTCTAGTCAATGCAGGGGAAGAGGAATGGCAGAAGGAATGGAAGCAGATACATGGAGCCGCCTGCCTCTGGGTCTGATACCATCTCTCCATCCATCCAGAAGACACCACTCGCAACTTTGCATGTCTTATTAGTATGAACATAATGGAACACTGTGCTGAGCAGGATTCTCACACAATGGGGGCACAGGTCATCCTGGGAGACATCTATGGTGAACCTGTCCAAGGTGAATAATCGAAATCACTGAACCATAAGAGATAGCAGTCAGACTTGAGGCCAATGTTAGTTTCTCAGGACTGTCTTAACAAAATACCACAAACTATTAACAAATGGCTTAAACAACAGAAATTTATTGTCTCACAGTTCAGGAGGCTAGAAGTCAGAGATCAAGGTACCTGAGGGCTAACGGGGCATCTGTTCCATGCCTCTCCCATAACCTCTGGTGGGTGGCTGGCAATCCTTAGAATCCTTGGTTTATACAATCATTACCCCTATCACTACCTCCTATCTTCACATGATATTCTGTGTGTGTGTGACCAAATTTCCCCATCTTATAAGGACAGCAGTCATATTTGATCAGGACTACCTTAATGACCTATTTTAACTTCAACACCTCTGTAAAGACTCTATCTCCAAATAAGGTCACATTCTGACACCTCCCCCCACCCCCACCCCCACACACACACCCAGGTACTGAGGGTGAGAACTTCAACACATGAATTTTGGAAGGACACAATTCAACCCATTAGAGGGGCGGAGAGCCACTGGTAGACTGGTAGTTGAGAATCCTATAAGATATTAGCATTTTCATTCTTCAGCATCTCTTTCACAATTAACTACAGAAGCAAAAAGTCTGTAACACAATGCAGGAATAAGTTAAATAATTTTTTAAGTGGATGGAAAGATGTGGGGGAGAAACACAGCCAAGGTGCTATCATGGGGAAATAAGAAAAAATGAGATATAAAATGATACATTCATAGACTGTTTTTGGCAGAGGCCTGTTGCCCGTAGCTATACAGTAGACTCTCAGAGTTTGGCAAGATATAAAAGAGGACAAGGCCCAAAATACATTAATGGCCCAGCTATGACTTTAGATGGAGTCATAATTGGCTGGGAAACAGGGCTCACCTTACAATTCCATGAATTGCTACGTTTGAGTCTTCTGCCATTCAGTGAGGATTTACACAGCAAGGATCAGGTCATTGCCAGCCACTGGCCTAGGCTTGAACTAGAAACCAGTCTAGGGTTTTCAGAGTAAGGAATGTCCTAAAAAACAGACATATGTGCTGCTGCCTTTTCCAATTCAAAACATGACATAAGGAAAATACCATATTTGGCAAAGGTGAGTGAAAAGGGTCCTTTCCTTGGAAGAAAAAAAAGAGAAGATGGGAAAGCATTTTATTTTCAAAGGAGCCTCAATGGTAATGGTTTTGTAATTTTGAATATTGCTGAAGACTGGGAAGAATGATACAACTACAAGGCACATAATACTGTGTTATATATGGTTTCTATCATCAGCAAATTTATGCTAACATTCTCAAATAACAGAAAGGCAAGGGCCTTCAAAATCACTTTATTCCAATTTCTATTAAATGTCATCTAATCCAGTGGTTCTGTTAAAGTCCATCCATTAAGCCCCTTGGAGGGGAGAAGGAGAGGATACTTAAAACCTTTTCAGGGAATCTGTGAGGACCAAACTATTTTTGTAATGATACTAAGACATTATCTGCCTTTTACATCATGCTGACATGTACACTGATGGTATTAAAAAAATGGTAAGAAAACTGTTGCATGAATCAAGGCAGTGGCACCAAACAGCACACTTAATTACTGTATACTCACAATTTAGAAAAAGTTTCCTCAAGAATATATATTTTTTAAGATTTATTTTTATTGTTTTTGACAGAGAGAGAAAGAGATACAGAGACAAAAACAAAGAGAAGGGGGAGGGCCCATATGGGACCTCACGGGCCGGGATTCGATCCTCAGTCCCGGGAGCTGCAAAGTAAGCGCTTAACCCACTGAGCCATCCCGGCTTCCCTCCTCAAGAATATTGTGAAGCCATATTAATGAAGAATACAGATGAAGTAATAACTGTTAACTGTGTTTGCTCTCAACTCCTGAGTACATGCTTTTTAAGATTCTCTGTGACAAATTGGGAAGTACGTATGCAGAGAGCACTTCTATTGCATACCAAAGTGATAAGTTGTACCAAGATAAAGGACTCATGTAATTGTGAGTTGCAAGCTGAACTTGACACTTTTCTATGGAACACGGCTTTTAAGTAAAAGAGCAACTGACAAAGTATGGTGTTATATATGGGTATAGGGCAGACATTTTTTTCAAACTGAATGAAGTAGGAATATCACTTCAAAGAAAACAACTGACAATATTTGTTGCCAATGATAAAATTTGAACTTTGAAACAAAATTAGAATTTTGGGAAATTTATATCTACTAATATCACCCTGAGCTTGACAAAATCCCAATACTTAAAAGAATTTTCTACTGAGATAGATGAGATGAGCAAATACAATTTTTTAATAGTGAATAATGAAATGTGTCAGCATTTGGAAGAGCTGTCTCATTCAGTATTCATCAGTATTTTCTAAATGACCAATGCATGATAATAAAAAATCACTTGTTAAAGATTCATTTGAAGTGCAAAAGAGACCAATGGATATCAATGTAAAATAGTATGAAGTGTTCATCCATATGGTTTCAGATTCCTCGTTACAACTAACCTTTGAGAAAGTACCTCTTGTTGAGTTTCACAGTATCAAACAGTGTCTACAATTACACCTTAAGTACTGTGTTAAAAGGTCAGATTTTCTTCATATACTTCAATCAAGGCATATCTCAATAGAATGGGTGCAGAAGTACATGTGAGAATCCAACTCTTTTATTAAGCTAGATATTAAAGAGACTTACAAAACAAGGCCACCCTTCTCACTATATTTTCCAAAATAAAAGTATTGTTTCAGACAAAGCAATAGTTATTTTAACATGTAAGGTTTGCTATTATTTTTAAATTTATTCAAACATCATCTTTAAAGTTTGTTTTAATTTCTCATATGGCAAATATGGGTAGATATAACCTACATAAAGAAAATCTCTTTGTGGTATTTAATACTGTAAGAGTATTAAGGGGGAAGCCGGGATGGCTCAGTGGGTTAAGCGCTCACTTTGCAGTGCGGGGGACCGGGGATTGAATCCCAGCCCCAGCCCGTGCGGAACCATATGCTGAACTGGGAGCTCCCCCAGTTCAGTTCTCTCTCTGTCTCTCTCTGTCTCTCTCTGTCTCTCTCTCTCTCTCTCTCTCTCTCTCTGTCAAAAATAAAAAAATAAAAAAATATATAGGTATTTAAAAAAAAAAAGAGTATTAAGGGGAAGCTGGGATGGCTCAATGGGTTACCGTAAGCGTTCGCTGTGCAGCCCCAGAGAGTGAGGATCAAATCCTGGCCCCGGCCCATGGAGACCCATACACTGAACTGGGGTGTGCTTCCTGTGAGGGAGGCCCCCAATTCAGTTCTTGCCCCCTGGTTCGGCCCCTGGCTTGAGGGGGTGTGCCTTCCATGCGGGAGGCCACCAACACAGTTCCCACCCTGTGTAGCCCTTGCCCACCTGTGTGGAATGAAACCATGTCGAAAACCGATGACGTACAACTAGGAGACTGCTCTTGGCCCTCCCCCTTCTCTCTGTCACTGTCTCTCTCTGTCAAAAAACAATAAACCTTTAAAAAAAGAGTATTAAGAACTCTTACAATTCAGTAATATAAAGAATAACCCAATTTAAATGAACAAAGGATCTGAGCAGACATTTCTCCAAAGAAGATATACAAACAGCCAATAGCACATGGAAAGATGTTCAACATCATTAGTCATGAGGGAAATACAAATCAAAAACACCATAAGATACTATATCACACTATTAGGATGACTATAATCAAAGATGACAAGTATTGATGAGGCTATGGAGAACTAAATAGTTCCTATGTAAAATGGTACAGCCACTTTGGAAATCAGTCTGAGTGACCAAAGTATGAAACATAGTTACCATATGACCTAGCAATTCCACTCATGGGTTTATATCAAGAGAAATGAAAACATGTCCACACAAAAACTTGCACATGAATGTTCATAGCAGCATTTAACCAGAGTGGAAACAATTCAAATGACCATCAGTTGATGAATGAAAATGTAGTACCCATACAATGTAATATTATTCAGTAATGTATGGTTGATAATAGGATATTACTTGAAAAAAATTGTATCTAGACACCTATGGATTCCCACATCAGCCTATGTATTCATAATAGAATAGAGTGTCAAAAAAACTGAACCCTCTTATGAAAGCCAACCCTAACCTTACTGGTCCTTCCCACATGGTGAACCCAACAGAAACTAGTTTTATCCACATTCCAGCATTCTGTATTGGCTTCTCGATGCCGTCCTAGGAAATGACTACAATATTTATCTTCCTCTAGTCTTATGAATATAAGTGACAGCTGAAGAAGCATACTTTTTTTTATTGTTAAATTTATTGGGGTGACATTGATTGATATCAATTACATTGTTTCCAGGTGTACAATTCTACATTACATCGTCTATACATTGCACTATGTGCTCACCACCCAGAATCAGCTCACTTTCCATCACCGAGAAGCATACTGTACATTTTGTCAGCTCATGATTTCATTGCTAGCTACTCATCCCTCTAACTCAACCAACCTCATAGTCAGGTTCACCTCAACAGACAATACAGACCTTTCTACCCTCAGCATCCATCATCACCTGCTACTTCTAAACATAAATGAAACCCCACCTCCATCCCTCAAATCCTCTCTCCCATCACTCTGAAGCCCCTAGACAGCCTGTTCAGAGAATCATCATCTACGAACACGTCTCCTTCCTCGCAAATCACAAATATTTCCAAATAAAAATGGGTTCCATAACTAGTGGTTTCAACCACCAACAAACAGAAAAATTCCCAAAGCCCATTGCTATTCATTCACCTTTAGCAAATGGACAGTCCATCTAAACTGTGACAACCAACCAATCCAAACATCAACACCCATATATTAGAAAGTAATTTAGAAGTCAAGCATCACTGCATAATTACAAAAGATTATATATTATTTTATTGAGTCCCTGCTAAGGAATATAACTTCTTTTTGGATAAAACTGCAACTTCTTAAAGCTGCAAAGCCATGCTTCTCACACAACAGACTGTTGGTGGCATTAATTTTAAAAACCACACAAGGGTATTGTAAAGACAAAACCAAAACAAACAACAAAAAAATAACAAAAAGAAGCATTTTCTTGATTTACTTATTTAAAAATACTTAGCTTTAAATAAAAACATTCCGAATGTACTTTTTTTAGGGGTAAGGAATTAAAAAAATACTTTTTCAGCAATACTTGATCATTGAAGAACATGGAATAAGAAGAAAATCAATGCACTCCCAAAATCCCATTACCAGAAAGAAACTGGGAGGTAGAATTTCACTATAGTCTTTTTTCCTATGCATGCCACATATTTTTTCTCATTTTTGAATGAAACAAAATTAGTTACTGTGTGATATGTTGCATTATATTCTGCTTTGTCCACTTAGAGCGTTTTTCCTTGATATTAAACACTCTCAAACAATTTTAATGTCTGCATAGTACTCTAATATATGAAAATAAGTACTATCATTTAGCTAGCCCTTGATTCTTAAATATTCTTATTGTTAGCAATTTTCTATCATAAATGTTAGTGGACACCCTCACACAGAAACCTTGAGATACATCTTCAAAGATTTTTAAGGTTACATTCCTAGAATAAAAACTGTTGAGTGGGGGGAATGGATATCTTGATACACATACTGTTACAAACAACCCAGAAACCAGCAGTGCATAAAAGTTTCTATTTTCTTTACGTTTTTACCACAATGAATGCTAATACTATTTTAGCTTTGCCACTTGGGTAGGGAAAAGGGATTAGTTTTTGTCTTAATCCTCTTAGTGCTACCTTCTGCAAGTGTTACTAGCGAGAAATGCGAAGGGTAATTTAATAAAATGTATCACCTTAGGAAAAAAAAAGTTATGAAGTTATTGTTTTAGATATCCATATGCGGTTTTTTAGTTTTATATAAATTGAATTAGTTAATAATAATACTATTCTTTTACATCATCTGAAAAAGAAATTTAATTATTTCAGTCATACATCATACAAGAAAAAATATAGTAAGTTATAGCACTTTTAACTATGGTCTGTATATGAGCTGATATATCGACCCACCACTTTTTCCCTGAGATGCAAAAGCCGATATATCGGCCCATTGCACTAAAAGGGTTAATCCAGGGTTCTTTCAAAACCCTTGCTGTCCCACAACATCCCCTTGTTCCATCCTTGTCTCCATCTTGTCCAAGGCAAGTCCACTGAGCTCAACAGAAATCAACACACGAGCTATGCACAGCACATCCTCAGGAGCTGTCCACACAGGATGGGGGTCACATGTCAGGGATCATGCTGCTTTCAGAAGATAGAAAACATCATGCTTTGGGGGGAAATATGGGTATCCCAATGTGTGGGGATTTAGGTAGTCTGTCAATTCCCAGAGCTCAGATTACATCAGGAAACAGTTTAGTGCCAACGCACAAACACCTGAGGAGCAGAGAAAGGAGCAAATGGTTTCTTCTTCCCTCCTATCTCTGTTAATCATATTATAATAAAAATAAGAAATAAATCAAATAGCTTCAATAAGGAATCACTGCAGCATCTATTTCCAAGTTATCTCACAACGTGGGCAATTCTATACCCTGAAAACTGTGTGTATGATTCAGCACAAATATCCCTTCTCCTATCCAAACCTCATATTCTGGCAAGAGAAAACACAGGCTGAGGGATGCTGGGAACCCAAAAAGAAATGTGCTAACAGCAGGCCCCTACCCCCAGCCTGGTAAATCTCTCATCTATAATCCAACATGAGAGAGAACAGGCAAACAGCAAGAGGTCATCTTCAAAGAACCGGTTGCTACGGGAAGCAAGTATAGAGGCAACAAGCATGTCCCCATCAAAGTCCAGCAGCTGCAGAAGAACCACAAAGGTACAGCTCCCCTCAGAGCAGAACAAGAATGGGGGAAGGTGGGGGCTTTTGTGGGAGGGAGCCAGGCGGAGGAGGAAGGGGAGAGAAAAACATCAGACTGGCAGCAGCTGCCCAGTGGGACACAAAACCTGGTAGTTTTGTGTTGTTCAATTGGGGTAAAAGAAAAAATTGCATAAAATAGCATTTCCTGAAGTTGACTTTTTTAGTGCTAGTCAAATCTTTTGGCATACCTGATAGATGCCCAGATAATACCCACAGCTATGGAAAGAAAACAGCCATTAGTGACAAAATGACAAGAACCAGCTTTATGTACCATCTCAGTATAAATATGATCACATCTCTTAGTAGAAAAATTTCTAAATCCTTACCTAAAATGACCCCTTCCCAACAGCATAACATCAGCCACACATGAGAGGACCTGGTACCACTTGTCCACAGAATCTAAGTAGGGGAATCTAAAAGCACCCCTTAATTTGGGTTGAAGTTGCCCTCATTTTTCCAGGTAAAAGACACAAGATTCAACAGACTTCACAACCCCTAATGGACATCTCAAACAGTCCCTTTCACACTTGGGATCTCCAACCCCAAATGTAGCACTGGCCCCTGGAAATCATAGAGGACTCAAGGGGAAGAGACTGATAGAAAATCAAGTTCCACTCCCTCATTCTATAAGACCTTATGTTAAGAGACTTGCCTCAGGTCACCCAGCTCATCATCCAGAAGCCAGGTCTCCCAACTCCCAGGTCAAAGTTCTTTCTACTAATGGGCAAGTAGAAGGGCCAAAAGCTTGGTCTTCATTCTTCACTTAGTTTCTGGCTGCTAATAAATGGCTTGATGTACTTATATCTTATAAAAGTACTGGGTCTCTCCTCTTCCAAAGAACTGTCCATCTGTTGTTTTTTGTGGGTTTTCACAGAAGTCAGGCCCAGGCAGGTGGTCACATCTTTATGTCCTTGCTCCAGCTCTCTGTTGAGAAAGTGCTCAGCCCATCAAAGAAGGTATCATTTTGCTCAAAATGATTTCCTGCAACAGGTGAGAGGTTCATAGGGCTAGATGTATGCATACAAAGGGTTCAGGCCTGAAACTGTATCACAAAACTATATCTCATGTGAAAGGGCCAAGCTAAATGCCCTGGGTGATTTCTTCCGGCATAAACACAAATCAAAGACTTATGCAATCTGTTTTTATCAATGCATCTGTCTTCACCACATTTTGCAGATATAAAATGCACGGCATTAAAAACAAAAATAAAACAAAAATTTAAATGGCTCTTTCAGTAGGCCAAAACAAAAATTTAAATGGCTCTTTCAGTAGGCCAAGACTTTATCTGTATTTGTCCTTAGCCAAGTGGAAAAGCGCAAATGTGAAATTTTTTTTTAATTAAAAAAACTCCTCTGAATTGAAATCAATAAATATAAATTTGCATTTCAGACACCTTACTGTCACACAGCTAAGAGTATATCAAAGCAAGGACCTCATAATTTTTTTCCTTAGCCACCACTGCCACCACTGCCTCCGCCGCCACCACCACCTCCTCAAGCTAATCCTTTTTGTAGTGATAGAATTTCTAAGAATACTATTTCTACTCTTTTTTTTTTAATATTTATTTATTTTGACAGAGGAGAGAGAGAGAGAGAGAGAGAGAGAGAGAGAGAGAGAGAGAGAGAGAGAGAGAGATACAGAGACAGAGAGAGAACTGAACTAGGGGAGCTCCCAGTTCAGCATATGGTTCCGCACGGGCTGGGGCTGGGGCTGGGATTTGATCCTCGGTCCCTGGCGCTGCAAAGTGAGCGCTTAACCCACTGAGCCATCCCGGCTTCCCCCCTACTCTTTTTTTTTAAAGGCCCTTCTGTCACTAAAGAAGTTAGAGAATTGAGACAGAAAGGAGAAAGAAGAGAAAAAGGATTTCATGACAGTGATTAAAGTGCCTGAAAGGAATAACTATCCATGAAATGAACAACCTCTGTGAAATAAATTTCTGTTGTATTTGGCCATTTTTGTAATTTTTTTTGGAGGGGGGACTGAAAGCACTAGAAATTTCTGGCTGCAACAGTAAATTATAGAGAAAAGAAAATCCCTGCTGGTTGGTCTCCTTTACAAGTTCACAAATGGAGATTAAGGGACACACAACCCAACCCCCTATCCAAGGAATCAGGCTTGCTCCTGCCTGCCCTCTGAGCCTTCCAAGGCCCAAGAGGAAGATCTCACTGGCCTCAGGTCAGGCACAGGCAACCTCTGAAGGCGAGGGCAACAGCCTCTGAATGACCAGATTAAGTCTGAATGGAAGAAGACCTATGATTACGTTTTCTGAATAGTTGGCTCTCTTAGGGAGCAAACTCCTTAAAAACAAAACAAACAAACAAACAAAAACCGACCAGAAACCTACTGTGGCTCTGTTACTGCCCTCAGAAAGAGGGTTCCTGATCTTTGAATCCTAGGAGGTTGAATTTTCATATACTCGACAAATCAAACCTACTTTCCACTCGAAGTGTGGAGTTCAGCTGATTTTCCAGGAGGAGGAAAAAACTAATAATGCCACTCGTCTCAAGATTACTATTTAGACCGTTCAGGTTGACATGGAACATGTTTTAACCACCAATCCCCCAGAACAAACTTAGAAATTTCTCCAAGCCTTTACACAGCACAGAAACTAGTCTTCCCTTTAACTCTCATAACCTTATCTACCAAAACTTCCTTATGATATTATTCCAGTTTTGCTGCCCCAGAATTCTTGCCAAAATGCTCTCTACCCTAAGCATGAGTAGGGAATGAAAAGAACAAACAGCATTTTATCTAACCTGTGGCAGCCTGGTCAGCATAGTCCTGGCTGCACAAGACGTAGGCCTGTTAAGATTTTTTTCTGCTTCTCTAAGTGGGGTGAAATATCAACATAAATCTTTCCTCCCAGTGAAAGAGTTGAGGATTAAGTTAATTCATAATGCAGGCTACCCATATATCAAGATATAATTCATTAAAAATCTTATTGAACAAAATGTTCAATGATCCTTCTATGTTAAAAACTCAAGTTTGGGTATAAAATGTTAATGCCTAAAAAATTGGGGCTGGAGCAGGTAAGATGGTTGGGAGAGGTGAAAAACATTGTTAAAAAAAAAGTATGAACTGCTTAAACTCGACCCGTTTTGGCATGTAAGATGTGAGCCCTTTCTATAGCATCTGGTTCTGCAACTGATATTTAATGTGTTTCCATTAAACTGCAGGGGACACAAGAATAAAAAGCACAGTTTCTGCCCCTCCAAAGAGACTGTAGATACAGAGGAGAGAAGGCAAATAAAATGTACATGGGAGTGAGATTAAGTGCCAAAGGGAGCAAGGCCCATCAAGAGAATGCTCTAAGAATACAAAGATGGGGGCATATGGGGTTTTGGGAAGGCTTCAGGATTTGGTCTTGAGAGATAAAAGAAATAAGATTGTGAGATTTGGTTCCTTCCTTATTTCTATCTGGAACTTTCCAAGGATTTTTTTTTTTTTTTAAATATATATATTTTTATTTATTTATTTTGACAGAGACAGAGAGAGAGAGATACAGAGACAGAGAGAGAACTGAACTGGGTGAGCTCCCAGTTCAGCATATGGTTCTGCATGGGCCGAGGCCGGGATTCGATTCTCAGTCCCCGGCGGCGCTGCAAAGTGAGCGCTTAACCCACTGAGCCATCCCGGCTTCCCCTCCAAGGATTTTTAAAGGCAAGTGTTTACTCAGAACTGATGTGGCAGAAATTACACATTTATATTTATTAAGCCCATTAAACATATGAAATACTTAATACATATATATTTATATACTAAGCATAACAAGAGCTAGTTCTTAATATGTATTTATTTAATCTTAACAACCATAAGAAGTATTTTTTAAGATACTCATAACAAAAACTCAGAGAGGTTAAGTGCTTCTCCCAGGGTCACTCGGCTAAAAAGTAACTCTCAGAATTAGCAATTGGGTCTAATGCTATTCTTCCATGTGCACTGCAACAGCTAAAGGCACGCATCGGCTCCTATGGTGGATTTTTTTTAAGGCATCAAAAACCCACCAGTTACTTAAAACCTCCAGTGTAATATTTAACACTCTATTATTTGTTTATATGCATGTCTCCTCAACTAGACTAAGTTCCTTAAGGACATTCTTCACCTTCATATTCCAGCACTGTACATAAGAAAGCTGAACAAACGATCAGTGCTCACACTAAGCTGAGTGGCTCATGGCACCCAAAATGCACAGCCTGCTTCAGCTAGAAAGTCATCAAAGGATTTTCCTTGCTTAACCTCCCTGACTCAGTTTCCTCATCTGTTAATGGGGATAATTATAATACCTGTTTCATACGGTTGTTTTGATAACTGTGTTAGACAATATATGCTAAATGCTTGGCAGTGCCTGGAACACTCTAAGTACTCCACAGAGGAGGGCAAATAATCTCTAACCTCCAAATGCAAGATAAAAGAAAGGTGTGTCAGACCTCACCTTTAATCTACTAGATTCAAAATCCGGAAGCTGATAAGATACTATTGAATTTTAAAAGAGTACAAAACAATGTATGCTACTCATTAAAAAACAATGGGAGGGGAATCCAAGATGACTCAGCCGTGGATCAAATCCTGGCCCCAGCCTGTGTGGATTCATATGCTGAACTGGAGTGTGCTTCCCATGCAGGAGGCCCCCAGTTCGGTTCTTGTCCTCTGGTTCAGACCCTGGCTCAAGGGGATGTGCTTCCCCATGCAGGAGGTCCCTGGCCTGGTTCCCTTCCTACGTGGCCCCCGCCCACCTGTGTGGAACAAAAGTATGTCCAAAACTGATGATGTATAACTATGGAGACTGCTCTGGGCCCTCCCCCTTCTCTCTGTCTCTGTCAAAAACAATAAAATAAATCTTTTTTTTTTAAATGGGCAAGATTTAGTTATGATATAAAAAAAACTTTCAAGACATATACTTAAATGAAAAAAGCATATCCCAAAATAAGATGTGTGTGATTATATGTACATATAATAGAATAGAAAAATACTCTGAAATATATAAGGAATGTGATGGGAAGAGTAAAGAGGGCTTTCACTTGTCTCTATGTAGTTCTGATATTTGAATCTGATTATAAAAATACATTTATGCATTTTAGTGTGTTTAGTTGATAGTAATGTACCAATGTTGGTTCCTTAGTTGTAACAAATGTACCATAATAATGTAAGATATTAACAATAAGAGAAATTGGGTACAAAGTTTACAGGAACTCTCTATTCTATCTTTTTTTTTTTTTTAAGATTTCTTTTATTGTTTTTAACAGAGACAAAGAGAGACAGAGAGAAGGGGGAGGGCCCAGAGCAGTCTCCATAGTTGTGCATCATCAATCTTCAACACGGTTTCATTCCACACAGGTGGGCAGGGGCCGCACAGGGCAGACACTGGGCTTGGGGCCTCCTGAATGGGAGGCACGCCCCCTGGAGCTGGGGGCCAAACCATGGGGGTTGGGGGGGGAGCGAGAACCAAACTGGGGGCCTCCCAGATGGGAAGCACACTCCAGTTCAGCATATGGGTCCACACGGACTGGGGCCGGGATTCGATCCTCAGTCCCTGGGGCTGCAAAGCAAGCTCTTAACCCACTGAGCCATCCCAGCTTCCCCTCTATTCTGTCTTTCAACCTGTCTGTAATTCTAAAACTATTCTATAATAAAAAGGTTATTTTTTTAAGCAATAATATGTACAGCACAAAACTATTTTTGTCTTTGAGAATATGTCCATAATCTAAGTATATAGCCATTACACTCTAAAATGTTAACAGTGTTCTGGAAGACGATGCTTATTTCTTGTACCTTCTAAATCAGTGGTTCTCAAAGGATAGTTTGCCAAATCAGTGGCAACAGCAGCATCTGGGAACTCACTAGAAATGCAAGTTCTCAGGCTCCACCCAGAGCCATTGAATCACATACTCCTGAGGTGGAGCCAGATGATTCTGATGCACATGTACGTTCTAGATCACAGAAACTGGTTTTGTAACAAGTGTCACTTTTATAGTCAAAATAATAGAATAAAATTTGAAAGGGGGTTAGTATGTTGATGGATGAATAGCATTTGAAACCAGTCACATGTCCTGACACAGTACACGCACTGGTAGGCAGGCACAGGCCAGTCCCAACTCAAACTGACCCATTCTGTCCATTCCCCTCTCCTTGCCACCCCAAGCCAGCTTCCATGGGGGTATCTGGAAGACAAATCTCAGACAAACAAGTCTGCTATGGGGGGTTTCTTTTTTTGTTTAATGTTACTGTTAAAAGTTTGTTGGCAGTAGTTTATCATCTTCATCTTCAAATTTATGGCCTCCAGTCTCAGCTTTATATTAACAGCACCTGCCAGGGCATGACAACTAACAGTTTAAGAGGTAGAGACTCATCTTCATAATTAAAAAACAAAACAAAACATCCTAAACCTGTATATAGTAGCAGCTCAGATGAGCAAGGAACCATGCTAGATCCTATTCCTGGTTTTGGAAGGGCTCCTCAAGTCCTTCTTCAAGCCTATTCTAAGGTCCAGGAGTACAAAAGACCTGTTTGTATTTCAGCTCCATTCTCAGAGGTACTCAAAGGGCTGCTATTGTCTGCTGGCTAAGTTCTATGAAAGCCATGGAAAAGGAAAACACAGAAATCCAATCTTAAAAAGTTACTTGAAAAATTACTACCTCCTAGAGCCAAGGGGGTTCTGAGTAGGAGAGGAGCAAAAGTAAACTGATTGAAAGTAAGCCACCATAACCAAGCAGCTACTCAGGGCACCTTCATGGGCCTAGGAAGTGGGGGCCACATTCCCAGGTTCTGAGTCTGCTGCTGTCAGTGCAGCTGGTGAGAAGGCCTCAGAGTTCCAAGAGAAGTGCCAAGGCACTTGGACCTAAAAGGTGTCAGGGCCGACCACTAATGTACTCCTGGGCTAGGGGACAGCCCTTTAGAAAGGTGGGGACTGCACAGGTGTGGCATACTGTATAGTCATGGCAGCCATTAAGACTTAGGCTATACAAGTAAAAATAAGAAACTGACCAAGCTATTAATAGAAGGACCACCACAGGTCCAGGTCTGGGTCATGGCTGAGTCAGGTCAGGACTTTCAGCCAGAGGATAAGGAAAATAAAACTGGAGTGATGGAAGACCATTATCCTTGATCAGGGACCTATGCCTGGAAGACCGTGATGTGCGTTTGAAGCAGCAGTGAGCAAAGACTAGCAATAAAGGTGCCAAGGTGAATGAAAATGATGCAGAGAAACCTATGCCATGGAGAACAAGGAGTCTAGCTTCCTAAATTAACTTGACTGTGCCTTTGGGCTGAACTCCCTAAAATCCCCTCACACTGCAGAGAACACTGGAAAGGGCTGTCCATGGGGTTCAGTGCACATGAGTGGTGAATGACAAAAAATACATGGTGCTTCCTGAGGCAAAAAGATCATCTACCTACCTACCACCTAGATTAGTGAGGTGGTTCAGGCACCAGGTCAGGGAGCCGCTTTGGAGATCCTAAAAGAATACTGCTACTCGTGGAAGTATCCAGTTTAGGAAAATGGATTCTATCATAAACCATGGTGATGAAATTGCAGAAAATAATTTCTACAGCCACTGGGAGCTAGAACTCTAAAAACCTTGGAGGAGATGGGAGGAGGTACTGATCTGGGGTAGCTGTCCAGATGTGTTGATGTGGGTACCTCTCCCTCACATGGGTTCAGCAGCAGACAGGCTGGCCTCCAAGGTTACAAAGACAGTAGTCTTGACCACCAAGAGTGGAGCCTAGTGAGTATACTTCAAGCAAAGAGCCAAAATAAAGAGAGAAGAATCAAGGATATGGGCAGAGCACCCAAAAACCAAAGCCATCGAGGAGTAATGCTGAAGTTGAGTAACAGGAAACCTGAAAACAACTGAACTCTATCACATGACTAGGACTGTTACAGTGGTGACTGTAGGGACAAAGGGCAGGCACACATGGACAGGGTCTTCATGCTTGTATCTGAGGTTGAAAGAAGTGAGATATTCAGAAATTTCATTCCAGAAGAGCCTTATTAGGACAACACAGGGAGAATCAAGAATTTTAACAGCCATATTCAAAAAGTGGGGTAATGCCTATAGCTTTAAAGAGAAGAGAAGTGAAACACAGGAGCTTAAGGTAAGTGCCATTCCCCTACAAATGCCTGGGAGTGTGTTCTGCTTCACCCAATCTGAATTGTAAGTCATAATGGGGTTTGGTTTTGGTGCACCAGTGTACCCCACTATAATCAGAATAGCCCTGGGTCAGCAAGTCAAAGAACAGGGTGCATAGATAAATGTGCAGAAAAGAAAAACCCCAGACACCCAGATGGTCACAATGGTATCTACAGGAAGGAGAATAGGGTGGGAGGCCTTCTCTGTTTTAATCTACATACTTTTCACAGATTTTAATGTGCATGTCTTATTGCATTATAGGAACAATTCCTTAGTACAAAAACCAAAACCAAAAAACTTTTTAACAAAATTTAAGGGCAACAGTACAGGGAATCCAAGTGATGGCTATAAATGAATGGCTTTTGATGCCAAGTCTCAATGCACCTCATCAGATCTTTTTCCAATGGGTATTTAAGAGTAAATAAGAGGCAAAAAGAAATGGCCACTCCAAAACACTCTATATAGAAACTGGATAAAATTTTATGGGGCCAGCTAGGCTGAGAAGCTATTAGACGCCACAGCTCCAAAGCAGCTAGGTGGCAAAGAAAGCACTCCAGAGGAGCTATTCAAGAGTAGCCAAGGTCTTTCCATTTGTAAATTTGAAAGTACTTTTGTTCTTCTCCGGGTTTAAGTTTCTGGGTCACTCAACCTTTTGTTAATAACCAAATGAACACATCTGCAGTAGAGCAGTTCCCCCTTTATTTGTCCTCCCAAATATGAGTGACCTAAAGAGCATTAATACCTTCGATCCTTAAGCAAATGCACTTGACCATGTTTAATTGCACCCTGCCATCACTCCATCTCCATGAAGTGATTTTAATGACTGTGTCCCAAATAGGAAAAGGGGTACCATTATCATTATACAATAAAATAATTACAATAGCCCTCTCTCCTGGATCCAGGTGAGAGGGGAGGGGAGGGGAGGGAGGGAGAAAGAGTTAGTTGGAAGAGTGTGGGGGGAGGGGTTGGGGGGCGGCCCGGTGTTGGCAGGAGGTTACAAAATGTCAAGAAGGCAAACTGTACCCACAAAGCCAGTTTTTCCTTGGACACAGTCAAGAATATTCCTTGGTTGAGATCTAATGTCTATTCTCATCCTGTTCTAGCATCTCCTCAGAGGAAAAACAAAGCTCGACTGCCAGAAACTGTTCCAAGTAATTGTTGATAACAGATAACAAAAGAGGAAGCCCTTTGGTTAATGTTTAAACATGGCAGAAGTAATGTTAACTCCTTAATAGTTATGATGCCCAACAGAAGACTTGAACATTTGCTCAATTGGCCTGTGGCTCATCAGGAACAGTTACTGCTTCATTCAGGTTCAGGAGTATTCTTTTTGAAAAATCAGAACACCTAAAACGCCTTCTAAAAACATACTGTTCAGACTTGAATTGACTCATTTTGAACAACTATAATGTACAGTCCCCCGGTTTTTATATATAGATTCCAATAATTTCTAGAGAAATAAAGGAAAAGAAAAGGAAGATCATAGTAGAGTTGGGGTATAACTGAAAATTCATTTGTTCATGAGTTTAGATGATATTTTTAAAACCACTGCTATTAAAATATAGCTTTGCTATGAGAGGGAAGTCTATATTCTCTGTTAGGTGACTTTTTGAAAGATTTAGTCACCATTATAAGTGGAAAACACACACCCGCAATACTTTGTTGTAATAAACCTTGGCAATCTTTGTTTTCATTTAATTAGTTTTGCTTTCTTTCTTTAAGGCAAAGGGAGGAAGAGGAAGGAGCCATGGGGAAAAGGGAAGAGATGGAACCATATATCTCAAAGGACACATAATGGAAGATTTACTACTGATAAAGAGAAGGCTGCAGAGCCTCTGATGAGCAGACAGATATTTGGTGACTTTTTTCCATGAGGGTTCTTAAGAGGAGCCAACCACAGACAATGACACCCAAGACAAGGATTTAAGGAAATACAGGCCAGCCTTGCCCAGGCTTTTAAGGTTCCAGTTGCAGATGCCCACTTCTCTGCTCAGTCTTCCCTCTCAGCTGTAGTTACTGCAGGGAAGAGCAGCCTGGCAGATTACGAATACATTCACAGAGTGACCCAGTGTTGCTGGGTGCATACTACATTTTCACACTGCCTAAGATTCTACACATGCTGATAGGGACCCAATTACCTGCAAAGTAGACACTGCATTCACTCAAAGGTAGCGGAAACCAGGAAAAGCCAAGTCCCCTCCACTCATGGATCACTGATCAAAGATCAAAGAGGTTACTGGTACATTTTTAACAATGTTAAGTTTTTTGTTTTTGTTTTTTATTCAAACCAGGAGAGACTTTTGAGATGAAGGCCTCATTTTATAGGTGAGGAAACCAAACCCAAGAGAAGTGACAGGGCTCTCCCTGGCTAAGGTAAGTATCAGCTCTTCCACTTCCCACTGCCCCATGCAGACCTCCCTGCTTCTGGGCTTGCATTCTTGATTTCAAACAGGCATTCAGTGATGAGCATGTGTGTGAATGAAGAGGTCCTATCTGTGCTTGAGCAAAATAAGGTTATCAGCTAAGCCTCAGCTATAGGTACCACACAAACCTATCACAGCCTTCAAAACTGGACCCACACTTAGCTGATGACCTGCACTGTCCCTTACTATAGTTCTCCAAGGCTGTCTACAATAATGTCATGGAGCTCATTGTGTCCACATCATGCCTTCTGCCTTCTCTGACTACAGGAAACTACCTCACCTGTATCATAGTTTGCCATTTAACCTCGGCTTAGCTATTCTCAATCACACATTCTCTTTCCATGTCTCCCTCAGTGGAATTGGGTAGGAAGAGTCCCTCTGATTGCAGAATGACAATGTGCTGAGACCTACGTTCCCTAATACTATGTAGGCTCTGGGAGAGTAGAAACTTTTTGGCTTTTCCACTGCAGTCAGTATCCTTAGTGCCTAATATAGTACATGGATGGCTGCATGGATGGATGAATAAATGGATGGATGGATGGATGGATGGATGGGGTTCCCTAATAAAGTACTAACTTCCTTGATTTCTTCTTTATACCTTTTTGTCAAAACAGTAATGCTGGGCTTAAGGTAGTATTTGTGCTATGCTAGTAACAATTTACACTAATAATTCCAGACTTTCCCTGATGCTAACTGCTACACAATTTCAGCCTTCTTCAGGTTACACAAGTACAGTACTCACAAAGTAACTTCTTTACCTACTAGGCTATGCTAGCTTCCCATAGGGGTATGGGGAGGAAGGTTACAAGGAGCAACTGAATGGGCTCCATTTTATGCAGGCTCAGTTACTCTAACTCATGACACTCCACAACAACAAGTCCTTCATGGTATAAGGATCAGTATAAGACTTATCTAACCATTCAACAGGCCCAAGGCTCTGGCAGACAGCTCCTCAGTTGGTCAACCTGCTTGAAAGCAGCACCCTGACAAAAATAAATAAAATTCTTACTTTCCAGAAGACTCTAAAATGTTATATTGACACGATAACCTCCAGAGTACTGCAGTCCTCACAAGTCACTCACTCTGCATTTGCTTCAAAACATGGGTAAAGGACCTGTGATGAGAAACCTAGCTGCCTCTTATACTCCAACCACATGGTTGGTCCTTCTACCTCCTGCCCCTTCACCCCTGCCTGATTGCTGGGTTCACCACTGAGAAGTTAGAAATATCCACTCAAGCAAGGCCTATAACAAAGACCTAGTCATGACACGTGGCTTCACCATCAGCATGGCAATATTCTGGAGACATGCCTAATTGTCATAACTGAGAGGGAAGTTTGCTACTGGCATCTAGTGGGTAGGGGCCATCAGATACTAGTTCAACATCCTCCAATGCATAAAACAGTCCTCCACAACAAAGAATTAGCTAGTTCCAAATGTCAGTAGTGCCACGGTGGAGGAGCCACCTTGGAAAAGAGTCACAATACCGACAGATACTGATGTTATAATACATTATTGAAAAAGTCAGTCTTTGAACAAAAAAAGGAAGAGTTAATTTCTTCCCTCTTAATTTAAACATTACTCAAAGGTCACTGACTTCTTTGCATTCTTAATAAAACTCCAAATATCTCAAAACGAATTTTCAAAGACCACAATTTTTGGTATGTGGTGAAGCAGCATAACAGTCTTGGTCAGTGTTCTTTTCTTTTTTCATATTCCATGATACCTCCAATTATGTCATGTATGGTTATAAAAACGAACTAAAAACATCTGTCCAAACTTCATTTTTAAAAAACATAAGAAGAAATGGAAAAGTACATTTGGTTTGGTACACAGTAGGATTGTGGGAGAAACCTTTTATTTTGTTTCCCCTTCGCATTATAGTATCTGTGCATCTATGCAATATAACTAATTTTTTTATTTTTTACTTTTTTAAGATTTATTTTTGTTGTTTTTTAGCAGAGAGAGAGACAAAGAGAGACAGAGAATAGGGAAAGGCCCAGAGCAGTCTCCATGGTTGACAGCATTAGTTTTCCATGTAGTTTCATTCCACAGGTGGGCACGGGGCTGCACAGGGCAGGAATGGGCCTGGGAACCTCCCGCATAGGCCCAGCAAGAACTGAACTGGAGGCACACCCCAGTTCAACATATGGGTCCACATGGGCCAGAGCCAGGATTCGATCCTCGGGCTCCGGGACTGCAAAGTGAGCACTTAACCCACTGAGCGTAATCCCAGCTTGCCCAATATAACTACTTTAAAAGCTAAATACCATAGGAGGACCTTGAATGGCTTTTGCATTTTTTTAAAGATTTATTTTGTCTTTGATAGAGAGAGACAGAGACAGCGATAAGGGGGAGGGCCCAGAGCAGTCTCCATAGTTGTACATCATAAATTTTCGGCAGGTTTTGTTCCACATAGGTGGGTGGAGGTCCTCGCAGGGCAGAAACTGGGCTGGGGGCCACCCGTATGGGAAACACACCTCATTTCAGCATGTGGGTCCACACAGGCTGGGATTTGATCCGCAGTCCCCAGGGCTCCAAAGCGAATGCTTAACTTGCTGAGCCATCCTGGCTTCCCCTGCATTTTTTAAAGCCAGCTATAAAAGACATTTCTGAGACATTTAGAGAAATCTAAATAGACCTAAATAAGTCACGTTCATAGGTATGATGATGACACAGTGGTTAGGAGCATGTCCTTAATCACAGCAAATGTATTTGGGGGTATTGGGTGATAAAATGTCAAGATATTGGCAACTTTCAAATGGCCTAGCCAAAACAGAAATATACACACACACATCTAAAACTGAAACCTATCTAAGAGCAAGCCCCTGAAGCAGGGAACTCAAGCCACAGGATCAAACTACCGTATTTTCCGACGTATAAGACAACCCCCTAATTTTACAGTTAAAACATAGGTTTAGGCCTATATTCGCTGTATAAGACTACCCCCCACTTCCGAGGCTGTAGTCTTATACAGCGAATATAGGCCTAAACCTATGTTTTAACTGTAAAATTAGGGGGTCGTCTTATACGCCCGGTCGGCTTATACGCCGGAAAATACAGTAAAATAGTATTAACATTTAAGAAAGGAAAGAGTTTATCCAGTCTGTGAAGAGAAAGAAAAAGGTAGGTTTACAGACCTTGTCCATTTTCTTAGAACTGTGATAGTGCTTCTTCTCTAAAAGACTTGACACACACACACACACACACACACACACACAAAATCTTAAGTCAAAAGATTATAGACTTCTAGAATCCTTTGAGTGTAGATTCACAAGTCAGAGCTAAAGCCTTTCTATTAATAGGATAAGGTGACTTTGCCAATTCCAATGAAATTTCCCCCAAAGCACAAGTTTCATACTGATATTTTAAGAAACATGACTTGTTTTGTTCACTTAAAACAACAATAACCGGGGAAGCTGGAATGGCTCAGCAGGTCAAGCGCTAGCTTTGCAGCCCTGGAGCCCAAGGATCGAATCCCAGCCCTGGTCCATGCGGACCCATATGCTGAACTGGGGTGTGTCCCCAGTTCAGTTCTTGCTGGGGCCTATGCAGGAGGTTCCTGGCCCAGTTCCTGTCTTGCACAGCCCTGTGCACAACTGTGGAGTGAAACTACTGGTATATGGAAAACTAATGCTCTCAACTATGGAGACTGCTCTGGGCCCTCCCCATTCTCTCTGTCTCTTTCTGTCTCTGTCAAAAACAAAAACAAAAAACAATTAAAAAACAACAACATAATACTGTTCAAACTAGAGATTTTTCAAACCAGTTTGTTTAAAAACTACCAGAAGTTCCAGCAGCTGGCTAACTGCACACTTTAGAATAGGCACCCTGTTGTAAAAAACATCTGAACAAAATGGTCCCATACTCCCTGCAGTCACAAGGCCAAACCACCAGAAGGCAAAGGGTGTGCCAAGAAGGAAGGGCAATGGGCTCTGCTCCAGGAAACGTAAGGGGGGCAAGTCATCAAAACACAACAGGGTTGCCAAAGCAAACTCCATGTCCCAGGTGGTCCTCTAGCCACTATAAACTCCTGGGTTCTCCCTTGAGTGTCTAAATAATGAATCATGATCCTAGAACTGGTCTCAGCTTGAGAGATAGAGATGGAGACAGAGACTGAGAGAAGGAAAGAGCTATATGGATCGAAAAATGGTAGAAACAACAAAAATGGAACCTCAAAAAACTGTCACATCTATTAAAACATCTGAACATATACCATGTGCTGGGTATAGTTGTGCTCAAATTTCAAATATTAAAGACACATCTCTATGGATAAATATATGATATAGCAAGTATATTAAAATATTCATGGTAGGTGGCTGGCATATGGGTGTTCAGCATAAAAATACTTTCACAATTCCTGTATGTCTGAAATTTTTCATAAAATATGGGGGAGGAGCACTTTTGTAAAAGATGGAGGAAATCTGATTTGTAGTTTAAAAAAGAAAAAAAAATCCCTCCCAGTCTTACCTTTAAGGAGCTTAAAGATAAGATGATGTGCATGGACTGAGGCATCACGGGGCAAAGGAGGAAAGATAGTCTAGAAAGATATGAGGTTACAGATAAGAACCCAAGAAAAACAGATTCGGGGGTGGGGGAGGGAATCAGGTTTACACATGCTAGGTTTGGTTGGGATGCCTGTAAAATGCCACAGTGGACTTTAGTCACCATGAATTAGACTGATGAGCGCCTCAGACCCCACTGATCCTGAACTCTGATGTGGGGAAGGTCTTCAAAAGGAATTCAACATCCAATAAGCTAACTCAATAGCTGAAGGGCTGCTTTGTCTCTGTAGGTATTTGTCTGTAAGACTTGTTAAGCAAGAAAATGGAATATGGCTGATTTTACTCATAAAGGTATAAATGGTACAGGGTTTCACCAATGTGTATACTGAACAACTACTAAAGGCAAGGATACCAGAAAATCAGGCATATGTCTGTGATTCTCATAAAAACTGGGAGAATATTGAGGCGGGGGTTTGTGAAGATCCTGTCATGCAGCCATATTCTTGGGGACTCCCCTCAATATGATGGCCCTACTTGCCAGCCCTCAGTGATACCTCTCACAGCCACTGGGGAAGGGGCAGATGAGCTTCCTTTCTAGAGCCAGGAGCAGGTATAAGCAAAAAAGCAGCCCAAGGACCCCTCACCCACTTTTAGGTCTGACTCCCCACCTGGTTCACCAGGTGTATTCCAAAGGCTGCTTTCAAAATCTCAGGAAAGTCACTTGGGAACAAACCAGACCACCCTAAGGAACAAAAATCTACTGCTCTTGACAGAAGCAGTCTTTTATGGAAATATCTGCAAGTCCATCTTGCATAGGAATGTCCAATCTTTTGGCTTCCCTGGGCTATACTGGAAGAAAAAATAATAATCTTGGGCCACACATAAAATACACTAACAGTGGGGAAGCTGGGATGGCTCAGCAGCTTGAGTGCTCTCATTGCAGCCCCAGGGTCTGAGGATAGAGTCCCAGTCTCAGTCCCGGCCCCCAACCCGTGTGGACCCATATGCTGAACTGGGGTCTGTTTCCCCCATCCCAGTTTGGTTCCCAGGGTGAGCTTCCCATGAGGGAAGCCCCCACTTGGCTCCTGCCTGGGGTGTGCCTCTCATGTAGAGGCCCCCAGCTCACAGGGGCAGTCTCCAGGAGGTCCCCTGCCAAGTTTCCACCTGTGCCCACCTGTGGAGTGAAACTATGTAGAAAACTAATGATGTGCAACTGTGGAGACTGCTCTGGGCCCTCCCCCTTCTCTCTGTCTCTCTGTTTCTCTCTATGTCACAAACAATAAAACTTAAAAAAAAAAAAAAAAAAATACGGGACGCTGGGATGGCTCAGCAGGTTAAGTGCTCGCTCTGCAGCCCTGGAGACCAAGGATCGAATCCCAGCTCCAACCCAGGCAGTCCCATATGCTGAACTGGGGTGTACCCCCAGTTCAGTTCTTGCCAGGGCCTATGCGGGAGGCTCCCGGCCCAGTTCCTGCCCTGCGCAGCCCCGCACCCACCTGTGGAGTGAAACTATACGGAAAACTAATGCTATCAACCATGGAGACTGCTCTAGGCCCTCACCCTTCTCTGTGTCTCTCTCAATCTGTCTCTCCCTGTCAACAAAAACAAAATCTGAAAAATTAATTTAAAAAAATACACTAGCACTAACAGCAGCTGATGAGCAAAAACAAACAAACAAACAAATGAAACACACAATCACAAAAAAGAATCTCAATGTTTTATGAAGAATAACAAATTTGTGTTGAGCCACATTCAAAGCCGTCCTGGGCCGCGCAAGCCGAGGGCTGGACAAACTTGATAAGACAACTCCTGACACTTGCAACATTCTTGCTCTACCTTGGACCCCAGAGTGGAGCCCTCCAGATGCCGTGTGCCTTCTGCGGCACACGCTTCACCTCTCTAAACAAACAAGGGGTGTCTTTGTTTAAATTTAAAAAAAAAAAAGAAAGAAAGAAAGAAGAAAGAACCTGTCTCACAGGCTGCGATTACATCAGCAGAGCACTCTCATTCTCTGCAACAATCCGGCTGCTCCGGCAGCTTTGAAGCGCGGCGCCCTTTGATCTTGCAGTTCCCGCCCCGGGCAAAGCCGATACCATCGCTGCGCCCATGCCGGGATCCACCATCCACAATCCTATCTCCCGTCAGCGCCTGCTCTATCCCCACCAGCTCGGGCTCCACTAGGACTCAACCCAGGACCAGGCTGACAGTGCAGGGGTACCCAAGTGCATACTTCACTGCTTACAGAGTGTGGACAGGGGGCTGTCCTTTGGGAGGGGTCATGATTAACTTAAACATTAACCTCTTGTAGGAAGAACACTGGGGTGTTGTTTTTAAGAAATCTTCATATTTTAGGTACTGAAATATTTACAGAAAAAAATGACATGGCTGGCTTTGCTTCAAAATAACATGAGGGTGGGGCTGCAGGTGCTACAGGGGCCCAGGAGTTGACAGGGGCCAGGAGTTTTTAAAGTGGGTGATAGTGACGGTGAATGTGGAGGTACACTGTGTACATGAATGACACAGTTCTGTCTACTTGTGATACATGTAACATTTCCTATAATAAGAACTTGAAAAGGACACTAACCTTTAACCCTTTGCTATTTTTAAAGGTTATTCCACACAGGCTTTTAATTTAAGAAGGAATTTGACACTGGATGGGGTGAGGGTTGTTCACATCCGACTTTCCTCCTGTGTCCCCAGAGCATTCACTGGAGCTAGCATGACAGCATATGGCCCACAGGGCCAGCTTCTCCAGTGCAATCACTGCAAGGAGAGGGACATCAAGTGTCACCCCTATTGGGGCTCTTCACCCATTTTTGGATCTGAGGCTTCTTTAAGAGATGGATGAATAGTATAGAGTCCATCTCCAGAAAAATGTCCATAAACAATGCAGAATGTAGAAGAAATAAATGCCAAACCCACCCTCAAAATCCATTATTAAAAAAAATCAGATTAGAAATGGCCCTTGGAGTAAGCGCTGTAGGTCTCTTCATTTGCACAACTCCTTCCCTCAAAGAGCTGCAGGCACTTGACCAGCTTCTGGACTCCCATGGCCACCATATGGGACCATCATGGGGCTGCCTCACAAGGCCAATTTTACTCTTTACTGGCCCTGCGACCTTGGGTAAGACCTAATCTCTCCAAGCCTGTCCCCACATTTTATAAATGGAGAGCTATTTATGGCAATACTGTGTTGTCACCACTTCTTCTGCTACATACTTAACTGGGGAGCAAGAAATGGAAAAAAGTGCCAAGAAGAAAAAGGTATGTGGGGACACAAACATGGTTCTACCCACAGCTACAGCTGAGTAAGTCTCACATAGATCAGGTAAAGAAAGAGTTAACTGGGAAAGAGACGGGGTCCAGTACTGTTAGGTGTATTTAAGGCCAGAATTTCATACACATAGGCCAGAAAGCAAAGGAAAGGACTGGAAAGGGAGTGGGGATGGGAAAATAAATCCTTCTCAAACAGGTGGATCCAACTTTGGGAGGTCAAACTAAAAACTCCAGTGAAAATCATCATCCTACCTGAACCCCTCAGTGACAGGTACAACCATAAACTACAAAAAGGGTCAGGGAAGCAAAATACATTATAATAATTAAAAGATTAGAGATACTTTTAAGAGAAGAACCCAATTGTAATAATGTGAGTAGAGATCCAAGAAATTAATTAGGGGAAGAAGTTATAAGAACACTGAAGTAAAAGCCTAAAAATAAAAGGGCGACTAACTGGGGAGTGAAATAACAATAGATTAAAAATAGTACAAATGTTAGTTTTTACTTTGAAGGGGTCTAGGTCAAAAATCCCTCCTATAGACTGTTTCCCAGTAAAACCACACATATAAAAATGTATACTAACTCCGATTTAAGAACTCCTGATTTTAAAGTATATTAATTCTGAAATGGCACAGACCTGATATAAAATTGTTACTTTTTTTTTTTAACTTGGAAACACCAAGCCTTTCATTTATCAAGTCTTCCATTCCCATTAACAAAAATGATAGGATTTCAGTCCCAGATCCTTCTACAGCATCAAACCTAGGATCTATGGAGTACTGGTGGGATATAAAACAGTTCAGGGGGAAGCCGGGATGGCTCAGTGGGTTGAGTGCTCACTTTGAAGCACCGGGGACCAGGGATCAAATCCCAGCCCCGGCCCATGCAGAACCATATGCTGAACTGGGAGCTCCCCCAGTTCAGTTCTCTCTCTGTCTCTCTCTCTCTGTATCTCTCTCTCTCTGTCAAAAATAAATAAATAAAAATATATTTTTTAAAAAGCTAAAACAGTTCAGAACACACGCCTCTGACTTCAGTAGGCTTACAATCTAGTGAGAAGACAGGTACAAATGAAACAACCAAAAATAACATTATGAAGTGCCAAATGAGTGACCAGACCAAGTTGTTTCAAGTTCAGAGGCAGCAGAGACAACTGGGTGTTATAATGGTCCAGGAAGGATACCTGAAGGCGGTAACCTTAAAAGATGAGCAGAAGGTAAAAAAAATTAAAAGGCCACTAGCCTCACAAAGGAGTGGGTAGGAGAACAAATAAAGGCCAAAGCCTATTTGGAGGAGCCATTTTACTGGAAGCAAGAGGTTCTGCAGTGGGATACCAAATTCCAAAGACAGACTGGGAACAAAGTGCCAAGAGCTTTAGAATATTAGGGTAAGACAGGGTTAGACTCCATACTATGAAAAGTAAAATAGTTCTTAAAGATTTGTCAAGAGGAACGTGACATCTGGCAGCCAAGTAGCAGAATGGGAGAGCGGGTATGGAACCCTAAGTGAAACAGACCACATGGTGGCGGGGGGGGGGGACGACTTCCTGACAAAAGAGAAGTGACTGCCCCTCAATAAATAGAGGGAACCATGTGCTCAGGCTACCAGTTGTAGGTTTTTGGTTTTGTTTTGTTTTTTTAACAAAGGGGTAAAGATCAAAAGGAACATTGCAAATGAGAGCCCTCCCACTCCTCTGACTTGTCATTTCTATTCCTTTCATCTACATTCCTGCTTGAAATCCAGGTGAAAAGAAGAGGAATGAGGCCAGTATACTGGCCCTGGGTCTGGATCTGGCTCCATGTTTAACTGGGGGCAAATTGCTCAAGCTTCCCTGGTGCCCTCCCTTCCCCACAGTTGAAAAAGGTCAAGGATGGGATCTCCAAGTCTGGATCTAGGCTGGGGATAGACCAAAGCCTACAGATTCCTAGAGGTGCAGGCTACCCACTGAAGACTAAGACCTTCAACTGTAAGAAAGCCATGGTTACAGAACCCTGCAAATCCCTCCCCTCCTTTCCAAGGATAAAAGGAAAAAAAGCATGGTTATGAAGACAACATAGAGAATTAGAAATTAGGAAACTTCCTTTTCAACTATAACTGGTCAGCAAGAGCCATCTGATTAACATAATGTGGGTCAAAACTGCCAGAATGATGTTCCACTTCTTTCCCTAAAAACAGTTTCTGACCAGGTTTGGAGCACAGAATCAAATTTAACCCTTCATCATTTACTGTTATAGCTTTAAGAATCTAAAATAGCATGACTGGGTCTGTATTTCCATACTTGTATCAGTAGGAAGTAAGACCTTGGGTAAGTCATTTCAGTTCTTTAAGCTTCAGTTTCTCATCCATAAAATGGAGACAAGAGCAATTAATAGCACAGGGATATTATGAGGAACAAATGCGATCATTTATGTTGGATGCTTAGCATAAGACCTGGCACAAATCAGCACTAAAATGTTAACCATGTGATATTTTATATCCATGACCCTTACCCCTTGTCTAAGAGACATAGGAAATAGTATAATAAAAAATTCATATGGAAGAAAGGACTGCAAACCCCATTTCAGAAAGAACTTGTGTGGCCCCATCTGTGGGGAGAAACAGGTTGGCATTCTTCTCTAGAATATAACAGCTGCCTCTCCTCCCATCTCACTCCAACCCCTCCTTAGCTGCAAATACTCAAGGATTAAGAAGACATTCAAGCTTTGTTCCATTCCATTTCTGCTCTGGCATTCTTCTCTTTAGCCCCTTTATCCTAAATGCCATTTCTGTTCAACCACAGGCCCTTCGTTAGAGCAATGTCTTGTACTTTCTCAAGGTACTCCCCCACCCTTTATTTTCACTGGTGCTTACTTTATCAAAGGGGAACCCAAGGTTAAGAGAAGTCAGAGCATCATGATGGGTCTCAGAAAGTCCCAAGTGTTAGAACCTGGAACTTCTGACTCCAGTGGTCTTCTGGGCTGCTGTGCTCTGATATGAATCAGAGATGGGATCAGTGGCAGCTTTCCTACTCCAGCAGGGGGCAAGGAGCAGGACTGGCCTCTTTAGGACCAAGTAGAAACACTTAAACTTCACACATAACTGGGGATACCACCCCCACTGGAGCAGCCCCAGGGAGCACTGTGGTCAAAGGGATTTCTGCTGCCAAATTTGGCGGCTGCCTTCTAACTCTCTCTCTTGTTGAGAAATACTCCTTTCAGAGACTTTAAACACAAACACATAAATACACATACACTCAGAGAAAGCCAGCTGCAACTGGGCTGGAAGCTGTGAAATATGTGATGAGAGAACCAACCAATCCAGTGGGTTACAATGAAGGGGAAGGGCTTAGTATCACAGCAAACTCTCAGGAAAAGAAGTGCATTCAAGCCCCACTCCAGGTTTTATTCTTCACCAGGTTTTACCCTTCACCACTTCTCCCAACACTTCAAAGGAAGTATTTTTGTACAGCCCAGGGAGGAGTGTAAACTGGCCAGCTGCTTCCAAAGCAGAGACATTAACCCTGAAAGGGCTGCTGGCCTCACAAGGGAAGGGGAAAAAGAACAAGGTCATGGGGAGCTGAGTGTAAGTCCCCACACTGGGCCACGGCTACCCTTTTAGCCCACACCAAGGGCACAGCTCTTAAACCACTACAGAAAGGCAGGGCCTCAGTTCCTCAAAGCATGCAAAAGGCTAGTTATAAATACCCTTCCAGGCTGGAGGTTCAAAGGATCCAGCAGTTAGCACTTCAATGGAAACTCCAGCTAACAGAACAAGCCTCTTTCTAGATGTCCCTCCCTGAACCATGCAAGGAACTGAAGGGCCCACAAGCTAGCATAACAAAACCTACCCCCAAAAGTCCAACTACTGCAAGCTTGGCAGCCAGGAGAAAGCATTCTAGCAACCAAACCCTTTTGAAACAGTGCTTTGAAGAGGGGGCTAACCCTTTCCATGTACTCTGAATGGCAGGCCAGGAAATCTTTCCCAAGAGGTAGCTGAGGGAAGATTAAGAACCTAAACACTATCAAGCCTTTTTAAAGAGCATTTACATATTCTTAAAATTCTTCACCTTACAGAAATAGTATTGTACCCAAATTTAGATTTAATGTTCTTCAGTCACTTTGCTGAAATTCTGGGGATCCTGCCAGGTCAGATTAAATGGACATTGTACCATACACTCCTCTGTTCACCACTGATTTAACTTGACAGACCACCAAAAACACAGCCACCTGGGGAGCTGGCAGTTAGATCAGTATGGGCTTCTCTCAAGAACACACATATCTTGGTATCTTTTGTGAGGTGTTTGTTTGTTTGTCTGTTTGTTTGTTTGTTTTTATCTCAAAGGATCTGGACTCTACTAGAAACCCCCGGGGAAACATACCAGCAGGGCTTTGCTTGGTGAGGCCCTACTAGCACTCAGGTGGGGCTCAGCTACTGCCACCCGGTTCCAAGTTTCTGGGCAATCAGAGAGCAGCAGGCAGGTGGGTGTTAGCCCCATCCCACTGGCAAGAGCATCCTATAATTTACTGACACTGAAAAGTATGCTATAAATAGTTGGTGTTTGTAATGTTGTAGGGCCTCCAGAACAGAAGGGGCCTAACAGCTGTGTGGGGCCAGGGCTCTGGGCATCTCAGGGCTACAATTTGGAAATTCTGGGTGGTTCAGTCAAAGCATCTTCAAAGAAATGAACTCCAAGAGTGTCACACATCATCTGAAAAGACTAAAGTAGAGGGGAAAAAAGTCTGTCAAAACCATCAATCAGGATTTACAAACCATAATTTAGCAGAAAAGTGAACAGTACTGAGGGTCTCTTCATGTGAAGCTCCGTAATCCAAAAGCAATAAGGGGAAGCAGTCAAGAGTAGTCCCCTAAACCACAGATGCCATTTTTTACACATTCACCTCTAAGATACAACAGGACGCTCCTAATAAGCACAAGATGATTAAGAGGATTCATTTACTCATTCAACAAACATTTTTTTAACTTTACTCTGCCAAGTACCGAAAATACAAAGAATAGTCAAGCCTTTTCCATACAATTTCTAGTGGAGGAGATGAACAATAAAAAGTGAAACAATCTCTGAAAGTGAAGAGGATAACTTGTAATTTAAAATCTAATTACACTACAGAGTTTGGCATAAGAGTTTGTACCTAAAAGAAATTATATTCAAGTAACTGAGTTACTTCTAGGTTCTCCAGACAGCAATTACACTTCAAAAGAATAAATACATGTCTACGTTCATTTGTTCTTTGGAAATAACTATCCCCACTGGCTTTACTAAAACTGAAGAAATATGAGGAAGGGTAAAGAAGGGTGAATAAATTTAGACCCTGAGTTCTTGACTCTAAACATAAATGCCTGAGTCAGGAAAGACTTATGGTTAGCACTGATCTCATGGGTGTGTGTGCATGCACATGTGTGTACATGCATAGATGGGCGCGTGTCAATGGTCACAAAAGGCAAACACTAAAGATGAATTTATTAAAGTTGCTACTAAAACTTTACAGGTCTATTGTAAATTTTTTAATTTTCAGGAAATCAAAAAAACCATTGCTGGTGCAGACATTAGAATGAATTGTATCTGGAATATTGCAAGCAGTCAGTCTGGGGTACTCTGCTTTGTCTCCTTAACTGAAGAAAGTCAAGAAGATTCCAAGATGGTAAAGGACCTCAAAACTATCTTATATGATGAACAGAAATAACTTTGGATACTCAGCAAGGAGAAAACAAATTTTGTTAGTTTTATTGGTGGTGGTCATGGGTGGGTGGGGGTGACAGAAGATAACCCCCCTTCAATGCTCTGAAGAGCCATCATGTCATAGTGGCTCTATGTTATGGACCAAGTTGTGTCTCTCAAAAATTCATGTGTTAAGGTCCTATCCCCCAGAATCTAGTCTTTAAAGAGATGATTAAGTTAAAACAAGGTCATTAAGGTGGACCCTAATCCAATATGGTAGTATCCTTATAAGAAGAGAAAATCTGGGCACACAGTTACAGAGTGAAGAGCATATGAAAAAGCAAGTTCATCTACAAGCTAAAGAGAGGGTCCTCTGAAGCCATCAGCCCTGCCATCACCTTAATCTCAGACCTCTGGACTTCAGAACTATAAGAAAAATTTCTGTTGTGTAAGCCACCTAGTTTGTGGGTACTTTGTTTGGGTAGCCCTGGGACACTAATACTAATAAACTCTATAAGATAGAACTGGAACAAGGAGCAGAAGTTTGGTTTAGTAATAAGGAAGAACTTTCTGACAATCAGCACCCAGCAAAACAAGGATGTCTGCTAAGGGGGGTAAATGTGGGTGGGGGATGGGGAAGTTGAGAAGAGGCTGAGCCTCACCCTTAAATGCAACAGCAGAGCCTGGGGCCTCATCAAAAACCAATGAGGCAAAAAGGCTAGATGCTCCAGGCTAGCAAGAGCTTAGCTGCTGACAACATTTGTCAGGTAGGTCAACCCCAATTTAAAAAGTTAAGAAAAAAAAAAAAAGTCCTAAACCAACTCTCTATGAAATATGACACACAGTTGAAGAATTTAAACTCCTCATCTCAGAGTTTCCTCTTAGCACATAACACAGGAGGAGTATCTCAGCTCTGCTCATGTCACATTCCTCCTACAGGCAACTAGAGCTAGAAGAGCATATTTAATCTTCTGGGAATTTACCTAGGCAGACAAACCTGAAAAATGCATGTCCATTCAGCTCAGCCCAGTACCTACAAGGCAGCAGGTCCCCTAAATTCTGGCAGCCGGACTCACAGCCTAAGAGTCAGAATTGGGGAGGACAGCCATTCCCAAATTCAGGATGTTAACCTGGAAGATGGTGGCCTGCCAAGCAGATCATCCGGAGACTTCTTCTTCCAGAGTCTTAGCACACATTTCATCCAACTCTAACATGCCAGCTTTGGGGGGAGTCTAAGAGATTGTCGCTCATGTACATGTATTAAACACAGCAGTGAGCCTAACAAAGTGTCATTTAGGACTTCCCAACTACCTAGGCACTCCTCTATCTTATTTTCCCTCCCTCTTAGTCACCAAGGTCCACACAGCTCACTAGATCTCTACACTTCTGAATCCCAACAAAGGCGCTCCTTCCTGCTCTCTGCCCTGACAAATGCCCACAGGACAGAATGTTTGGGACAGGGACTGTGGCTGTGCTTTCTCTGGTATCATTTCATACCTGCTTGGAGGGTATTCCTGTTTAATTCCTTCATGAATCTTCCTGTTCCTGTAGAAATTAAATTCCTCAAAGAGGGGCACTCTTTCTTGGTTCTTTAATATGCCCTACCCCATTATCCAAGAATAGAGAAGACCACAAACCTGCTAAGATGAAATGGAAGAAACAGTTCTGTCACAGCTTAAAGGCATTCAGGCCATTCTGACTGGTAATGACTGTATCCCAGGGCTCTGTGAAATTGTAAATAACACAGCCTTGGTCTTCCATGTTCATATTCTATTGGTACACCAACTGGGCAAGCACAGACCCTACATCAACCTAATACCAACCGGCTAGAGCAGCATTTTCCCCAGTACCTTGGGACCTTTGAGAGAAAGGAGTTCTGTGATCCAGCATATTTGTGAAATGCCAAACTAGAGTTCATTTAGATTCTCTTTCAGCAGGATTTCTCAGAACCATGAATTCACTACTGTGCAGCATAAATCTCCAAAAGGGAACAAAGATAAATAGTGCTCTCAAAGTTATTTCACCATGGGACCCTTTCCAGAGCACTCTGTAGGACTAGTGTTCTTCAGAAGATGCCACGAGAAAAGCCCATCTGGTAGCATAATCCAGAGAAATCTGCATTTGGCAGAAATTAAAAAGTATACCTCTGTTTTAATACAGGTGTGCCTAAGGCACTAAAATATCACAATACTCCCAAGCCAAAATAAAGCAAGCCACTCATTAAAGACCCAAATCAGCAAGAGCAGGGAAACTGTGTCCCTGAGCCTGATGGTCTTTGTTAATCCCCCAAAGAACTGTTTTATTGGCACAACAAAGCAAGGCAGGCTCAGCCTCCCTCCCCTGGAGTGTTTGCTTGGTACCTGACATCTTTCCTAGGGTTAGAAAAACAATAATTGAGTGCTTTGGTTAAAAGGAAAGCTCCTTGATCCCCAGATGTAATCCAGGAGAGCTAAAAGATAAGAGATAAGGATAAAGCTAAAATAAAATAAAAGTTACTTAAGCAGAAAGAAATAAAGGTCACAAAGAGCTGAAAGTATGAGAAGCAGGGCAAGATGAAAACAGAAAATTAAACATCCTAGAGAAAATTCTGCCTGGACTGGCCCAGTTCATTCTGCACCTCTTGCCCTAAATAAAAAGCTGACACATGCTTTGGTCCTGGCTAGAGCAAGCAACATTTCTGGAACAACTTCACCTTGGTTACATATTTCTACTTTAAACATTCCAAAGTTGCTAAAGGCCTCCCAGGAACATCTGCTCCTATTTCTGGGGAGGGAGTTAGTTCCTGTGGCAAGTGTTTGTTTAGTTTGATTACAACTTTGAAGAGGGGTAGGAATTCTGGCCCAGAAGAATTTAATGGCCAGACCCTTCTCTTACATAATTTGTAAACAGAGTTTATCCCAGTGGCTCATTTGGCTCAATGGCTGGATTTAGAAAAAATATATTCCAGGGATGCTGAAATAGCTCAGCAGGTTGATTGCTTGCCTTGTAATTGTGAGGTACAGGGATCAAATCTGTCCCTGGCCTGTGCAAACCCATGTGCTGAACTGAAGTATAACTGGTAACTGCTGGGATAGTGGCAAAGATTCTCACCTCCCATGTGAGAGACCTCTGGTTCGGTTCCCACCCCATGTGCAGCCCCACATCCACCTGTGTGAAATGAAACTATGTCACAACTAATGATGTACAACTATGTAGACTGTTCTGGGACCTTCCCCCTTCTGTTATTTTCTCTCTCCATCTCCCCCTTTCTCCTCTCTTTCTCCTCTCTTTCTCCTCTCTCTTTCTCCTCTCTCTCTCTCTCTCTCTCTCTCTCTCTCTCTCTCACCTTCTTGCAAAACAATAAAATAAATCTTTTTAAAAAAAAAAAGAAAAATATATTACTCATTCATTTGGGAGAAGCCACAGTATGACCTGTCAATAACCAGAAAAATGTCCAACCAGCCTGTCACTCTAATTCAAACGGACCTCGAAATCTCTCTACTGAAACCCAAGACTATCAACAGACGGAGCCCAAACTGAAGAGTTATGGGCAGAACTTGAAAGGCAGCTGATGAATCTCTCCCCAGAAGTTTCTACGCACACAGGGTATATAAAAACCCTCAGAGAAAAAGACTACAACAGCAACTTTCCCCAAGGTGTCATGAATGGTCGAGTGTACGGGTGGAAAACAATTTGTTACTAATAACAGTTAAAGGCCAAAGTTGTCATGGGATTTATTTATCTTTAATAAAGTGAATTCAAGGTTGTCACTAGAAAGTCACTTACTCCCTTACATTCCAGGCTGCTCTCAGGGGAGAAGTGGCTGCCAGGGCCTCCAACTGAGTACCCTGGCTATTGTGATCATGCTGGAGAACATCAGGAAGTATGAGGTCGTATTATCAAAAATCCAGCCACTCACATGGATAGCATCTCTCTCACATGACTATGGAACTTACTGGTCTCTATAATAAAAGTCAAATGCCTTTCCCTGGCATTCAAAGACCCTCCCTTAGTCTGTCCTCTACTGGCCCTCTGAAGTTAGGTTCCCTCCCTAATTCTCCATTTTGAGCGATTCTCCCCCTTCCTGTTCCTGCCTGGCAGGCATGCAGATCTTCCCTACTCCACTCCAGGAATCTCACCCAGCCCACACACCCAGTTTACAGAACTGGGGGCCAAGGCTTAGGGCAGGGCAGCAGGCTCCCCTAGGGTCCCACTTAACTGCTTAAGTGACAGATCAGAGAGCAGATAAGGTCTCTTGTCTCCCAGCCAGGGCCTCACTCTGCCACCAGCACATTTCACTCCAGACAATCTCCAGATATAGTTCTTATACCCTAAAAGCTAGAAAAAGCCCCATCTGATACCAACCCAGCTTGGGCCTCAGCAAGGAATGCCTTCTCCCCAGCAAGGGCTGGCAGGGGCAAATGTAAGCACCAGATTTAAGAACCCAGCTGAAGGTTGGCCCCAATAAGGCTTCTCACCACTTCTAGGTACTTCTTAGCCTCAGGCATGTAGTAACTCTGCCCATGCGTATTATAATGTCACCATCTTGGGGAAACATTCTGTCTTTCCCACTAACCCATAAGCCCACTTCTATAGACACTCAGGAGGAAGCCAGCAATGACTATGTGAGCACTATCCAGAATATGTCAAGCCCCACATCCATCAAACAGCTCCAGGAAAGAAGGCATTAAGCATAGCCAGACACACCTTTAAACATACAAAGCCTCCTGCAGACTCCTTCCCATTCGTACCCAAGAATACAGTAACAAGGCAGACCACAATGAAGAGGTTGGGACTGCTCACATCTGCAGGGAAGAAAGCGTTTAATTACTTCGCTTTTTTTTTTTCTTACTACCTTTCAGATCAAAAGTCTAACGGAGAAACTGAGGCTCCCAGATATAATAAAAACCATATTTCACCAAATTACTACATAAATGTGGTAAGTGCAGGGATAAAAGATGTTTTCTTCTTTTTGTTGACTACATTTCTAGAAACATAAGCACTCTATATCAGCAAGAGCAAATTTTGGGTTATTTTCTAAGAAAATAAGATACCGTGAAAATTATCTTGGGCTAAAGGTTATTTTGAGTCCACAGAAGGTTTAGTAACAAGTTCAAAAGGAAGCCCCCAGGACAGACCAGTGCTTAAAGGCACTGGCTCCTAGTTGCTGACCATCCCTGAAGGACAAGTTTCCCAAAAGGGGCAACTAAAAGCTAAGACCAGGATGGGCTTTAAAACTTTAGAAAGTGGTTCAAAACCAAAAAAGCTTGTTCAGACAAATGAACCTAAAAAGCCCTACTGAGACACCAGGCCCTTGCCTAGGAACTAGTGGTCTCTACCAAACTATTAACTTCATCTTTGCTCTCCACCCAAACAGCTCTAATCACCAATTTTAAAAACTCAAATTGCAAGTACAAGTTCTATCAGTGTTTTACCAATGCTAGCTTTCCCTTTCTTGTGCAAAAACAAATTGCATCCTACTGACCACACAGTCAGCAATCCAGCTAAGCCTGAAGAAGGAGTGCACATGCGGAATGGATTTTACTTCTAGTTTTGACAGCAGGGACGGGGCAGGGGCGGGGGTGGGAGACAGACACGTCACATGAAATGGAGCAAACTAATGTTCTACAAGTTATCATTAGAAAATGTGAATGTCACCATGAACAGGTGCTATTTCAACCCTCTTGGACTTCTTTTGGTCCAAATTTTGCTAGTGAGTGACACCCACTGATCCCCTCCAAAAGAGACTTGCAGCTACCTAACACTACTTCAAGATGTGCTCCCAGACAACACTGCTTTATCCAAAGTATGGCTGGTGTGCACCGTACATGGACCAAGGACAAAAGGACATCACCAAGATGCCCAAAAGAAAGTAAACAAATACAGAGGGTTGTCGGGGATACGCTAGAATGAAATCTGGACTTTACTTAATTCTCAGTTAACTTATGGAGCTGACCTGCAGTCAATGTCAATCACATGCTTCCATTTCTCTGTCATTTACTCTTTTTCTGAACCATTTTTTCATCACTTACTGTTTTAGCTGAACATAAGCCAGCTTTAATTTGAAGTTAAACATGCTATTTAAAGAGAATATGAGTACCAAAGCTGAATATAAATGAACTATACTAGTGGTACCTTCAAACAGAGCCAAATCAAAAATTAACATTATTTCATGGTCCAAAACTAGTAACTAGAGCATCATCCTGGCTTCAAATCAACAAATAGAAACCCACTTCCCACTCAAAGCTCATTCCCTAACTCAACAAGAAAGACACAAAAATTACTTTAAATCTATGTTAGTAAAAGGCTTATTTGGGTTGTTAAGTACATAAAAACAATAGAAACTGTCTTTCAATTGTATCTTTTGTTCTAAATTAAATGTTATCAATCAATTAATTCAACAAGTGAAAGTATGCTTGACATCCACTGTAGGTAGTTCAAAAGTCCTACTGTACAACCACCTCCACTAAACTGCAAAAGGGTTGGCAATGTGGATAATAGGATTTATGTTTCAAGAAAACCAATGACATAGAAATGATACTAAGCAGAGAAAAAAGCTACAATGCCAGTAATCAAATCTGAATATGATGCTGCATTAGAAAACCAAATCAAAGCAAAATCTTATCAACAAATCCCCACGGAACCAGACCAAGAGAAGGCACAGCCACCATCTGGGCACCATGGAGAACAAAAAAAAGGATCACCACCTGCTCCCTTAGCAAGGTGCTTATCCATTCTCAAGTACCATATAGTTCTCAAGTAGAAGAAACCAGAAAAAATAGGGCAAAATTAGGTAAGATTAAAACAATAGTTGAATGATGACACAAAAACTTACAAGATAAATTATATCTTGGGGTTTTATGCAAAAATAACTTCACGAAATCCTTCTCCAGGTGGCAATTAACATTTTTAGTGCAAGAGAAGCTGGGATGGCTCAGTGGGTTAAACACTTGCTTTGTAGCCCCAGGGACCAAGGATCGAATTCCAGCCCAGTCCATGTGGACCCATATGCTGAACTGGGGTGTGCTTCCCATGCAGGAGGCCCCAGCCCACCTGTATGGAATGAAACCATATAGAAAACTGATGACATACAGCTATGGAGACTGCTCTGGGCCCTCCCCCTTTTCTCTGTCTCTCTGTTTCTGTCTCTGTCAAAAACAATAAAATAAATCCTAAAAAAAACATTAACTCCAATTCCCCCATGGAAAAGGAAAATTTCAGGAGAGGGAAAGGGAGTATTCAGTGTGACTCAAAGGTTCTGCTTAGCACAGAGTAAGCACTCAATACATACCTGCTGAATGAAAGAGCCACTAGCTCTGTCCTGGGTCCCTGCTAAGCACCAGCATATCTCTTTGCTGTAGCTGCCAAATTTACCTGTCTTTTCTGCAGGACTGTGAATTCCTTGAGGATGACAATTCTATGCAGCAACAGCCATAATGCTAATATATATTAAGCAATACTGTATGCTTTACATATATTATCTCACTTAATCCTCACAATCCTTTGGAGGTACAAGCTATACTGTCCCATTTTAGAGATGAGGAAAGGAGGTTCAGATGAGTGGGTGACCTGCCCAAGGTCACAGAGGCCAGCAATAACAGCCCAGATGCAAACAGAGGCAATTTCAGCTCCAGGGCCTGTTCTCCATCACTGTGACCCTTGCATGACAAGAATCTTGTCAGCTCTGAATTCTCAGAATGTAATACTCAGTAGGATTTTAGCCTCATGAGGTTTTAACTATAAGAGATTAGCAAACCATCAGACTTACCTGCCTCAAACTACCTCATGGTGAAGCTGTAAACATAGTTGTGAGCTTCAGGCCAGCTTCTCCATTCACTAGCTGTTTTGTTAAACCTTTGCACTTTAATGTCTTCATCCAAAAACCCATGGATGGAATCTTTTATCACTCAGAATCCTCCTGAAGATCTAGTGGGACAAACAGTGTAAAGCCCCAAGGACGGTACCTAACACAGTATTCATTCATTCAAATATTTCAGCAACCACCTATGTGACCTTCAGCCCTAAAAGGCTTCCATATCAGAGGAAGCAGAGCCAGCAGCGATGAAGACAGACATGAAGGTTCCAGTCCCGGTAAGTTACAGCAGCCTAGAGTTCAATAACTTGGATTGTTTCACAAGCAGAATGTTTGTTCAGGCTGGAGAAACCACTGTCCTGTATTCTGTCATTTGTTTTGATAGGCACAAAGTTTCCTTTTTTTTTCTTAATGGTTTAACAAATAGCAACTGTGTTTTCCCCATCCCTGAGACTGAAATCTATGATTCTCTACTACTTTCAACCAAGAAGTACAGCAATGCCAAAGAGAGCAAGCCTATAAAGATCAGGAGAGAGTTCTACCTACCTATATTTCTTCCCCCAGCTATGACAGCATCTACCATTTTAAATCATAACTTGCCAAGGCCTGGTCAACATGCAAAGGCAGGGTAGGACATTGCAGCCTGGTCATCCATAAAGAGACACCTCCACACACATTGCCCAGGTCTTCACATTGATCTAAAAGCTTTAAGGTCAGCCAGAAAACAGATTCCTGAGCCAAATCAGAAACAACTCAGCCTCTAGAAAGTCAAGGGACTTTAACAATCTCAAGCAGGAAGGATGATACAGAGAGGTAGCCTTTCCTAAAGAAGCAAAAAGAAGAGTCAATCTCTCTTGCACGCACACGTGTGTATGTGTGTGCATGTGTGTGTGTGAATGAAGCCAAAGAGTCTTCGCCAAAGCTGCAAAGGAAACAAAAATAAACTAATAGGATAAAAGGAAGGCTGTTGCATGGGGAAGAACTTTTGCTCCGGTTTAAAAAAAAAATAACAGAGAGAGAAGAAAAGAAAAAGAAAGCACACACTGAAATGATCTAAAGCTGCCTATAAATATTTGGGAACATCAAAGGCGGTCCTGTTAAATTAAAAATGCTGTCACACAGATAGGAACTAGCCTCTAGCACTGCCAGCTTCAACATGTGAGCCTGTGATCTGAGGAGCAGGGCTCAGCTCCTCAAGAAATCTGATTCACTAAAGAAAAGAGTGAACGAGCAGTTGAGTTTTAATAAGGGCATTAAATACCTTAGGAATGAGCTAATTAGAGTTTAACTCTTTCAAGATTGTCCGAGCTCTTAAGAATGCTGTAAACTAAGCTCCCTTCAGAATCCAGTTAAATCAATCTCAAAACCAGCAATACAGAAATATTAAAATAGCACCTTAGGACTTCAAAGCTGATAAATCCTACCAGGTCCCCTCAGACTTCAAGGGAGAGGCCAAGTGAAGAGAAGAGAGAAGGCTAACCCCGAATTGTTTTCTGAGGTGACATGAGGGTGCTTGCTTATTTAGAGGCATTTTTTTTTCTAGTTTGGACGAGAAAAGCTCGCTTTTTAATATCAGATTCATTATATCCAGTGAGTATGTCCTTTACCCAAGATGCTTTGAAGACGTTGAGTTTTGGGAAGCTCTTCATCTACTGACCTTGCACATTCATTCATGTGCCACAGAAGAAATTAGGGCTGAACCTTCCAAGACACACTCAAGATCACTTATAAGTCACCTAACAGCTTCCCTACATGTATTCGGGATCAGAATCCTAAGAATCCCCAGTTAGGGAAGTTTCATCAGGACAACAAATCCTTTCAGAAGCAACACTCTTTGGCCTTGAGTAGAAAGTGGAACTTCTTGAGAAAGCAAGGAGAAAAGCACAAATGCAAAAAAGAGATGGGGCATCTTCCTATCACCCAGTCTCAGGAATGTGCGAGAAGTGGGAGACACAGATGGAAACTACCTGTCTCCATTCATAAAGAGGAATGCGGGGAAGCTGGGATGGCTCAGAGGGTTAAGCACTCGCTTTGCAGCACCAGGGACTGAGGATCAAATCCTGGCTCCAGCCCGTGCAAACCCATATGCTGACTAGCATGTGCTACCCACGTGGGAAGTCCCCAGCCCAGCTCCCACCCTGCATGGCCCCCCACCCACCTGTGTGGAACAAAACCGTGTTGAAAACTAATGATGTACAACTATGGAGACTGCTCTGGGCCCTCCCCCTTCTCTGTGTCTCTCTCTGTCTCTGTCAAAAACAATAAAAATAAATCTTAAAAAAAAAAAAAAAAAAAAGAGGAATGCACAATCCTGTCTTGGCAGAGGGGAGCTGGGGGGAGTTAACACACACACACATACACACACTGCACTCCTATCATTCCCATTTTTAGAAAAAGTCAATGCATCTAATTTTGGGGGGTTAAGATTAATAAAGTATTTGCTTTGGCAAAATCGCACACTGGATCAAACCAAATACTGAAGTCTCTTGTTCTTGCCACAGGTCCCACATAATTAGGCCCCCAGAGCACAGTCTTAGCATATCACAACATTCCATGTGCCCTAGCCAGATCCAAAGAAGCAATCAACCACCGCTTTCTTTTGGAGCACTTATGCCCGTATGCAGACCATGTGGCCTCAGAAACAACAGGCAGGCTGGCCTAGAAACCCAGACTCCTATACAGTGGACTTACCGTAAATTCACATGTGTGTGTCTGTGTGCACACACACGTCTAACTTACAATGTTCAGGGCGTGGACAAAGATCTAGCTATAGAGAGTAGGAATGAATAGATAAAGCTATAGAAAAGCATTCCTGGGAAGCCAGGATGGCTCAGTGGGTTAAGCACTCACTTTGCAGCCCTGGGGACCAAGGATCGAATCCCGGCCCAGCCTGTGCTGAACCATATGCTGAACTGGGAGCTCCCTCAGTTCAGTTCTCTCTCTGTCTCTGTATCTCTCTCTCTGTCAAAAATAAAAATTAAAAAAAAGAAAAAAAACAAAAAGAAAAGCATTCCTTCCTAGGAAAGAAGAAACTGGGGATCAGGAGGAATAAACAAACACCTGGGGCCTCTCATAAAGGGGCTTAAGAACCACTCTGGGGAGTCCATGGGCCCCATACTAGGGGAGAAGGAACACAGGTGCAAGTAGTCACTGAGCATTTTAAAAAATGACATCTGGGAATGCCGGGATGCCTCAGTGGGTTAAGTACTCCCCTTTCAGCCCCAGGGTCCGAGGATCAAATCCCTGCCCTTGCCCATATGAACCCATATGCTGAACTGGGATGTGGCCCCAGTTCGGTTCTCCCTGGGGCAAGCTTCATGTAGGAGGCCCCCAGCTCGCAGGGGCATGTCTCCCATGTGGGAAGCCCCCCCTCCCTGCCCCCCGCCAGGTTCCTGCTCTGCATGGCCCCGCCCACCTGTGTGGAAGGAAACCATGTTGAAAACTGATGACATACAATGGAGACTACTCTGGGCACTCTCCCTTCTCTCTGTCTCTGTCTGTCAAAAAAAAAAAGAATCTATGTCCTATATTCCTTACTCTCCCTTGTTATCTGTTTTGTTAATTTTATACTCAATTCTAATACACATGGTTCCCTGTTTTTTGTTTGTTTGTTTGTTTTTAAGGAATGACCTACAGAAATCAGAAGCAGCAAATTGGAATTGGAGAAGAGGGATCAACTGCTAGACAGGTGCCACATCATCCAACAAGACAGCCTTTTACACTGCACAACTCTAGGGGGCACCACTCATATCTGCAGTCATTCGAGATCCACATTATGATCCATTTCTGGCAAACAGAAGTGAGATATCTTGAGGAAAGGACAGCTTTTCCTAATTGGCCCAAATAGATCCTTTGTGTTTGTGTGAAAAAATGTCAAAAGATTGAGACACCAGCCCTGCCCTGATTCAGGATACAATCTAATGGAGAGTCCTGGAGGTACCTCCAAGTCATCAAGAAAAGATTAAATTTGTGGTTGACCTCCCCTCTGGAATAATAAATTTCCATTCAAAGGGGCAGGGGGATTGCGTTTTTATGAGATGAATGTTGAGGACAGGCCCCACACACACAACACAAGACTGTGTGAGTTTTTGATTCTGCACAAGTCACAGTCTCCAATAGTTCGGGTCTCCTTCTGTGAAAGGGCTCTAGGACAGCAGATTACGCTTGAGAGTTCCATAAATTCCCTTCCAGACATTTTACTGCACAACACCAAGCACCACAGCATTATTCACACAGGGCACCATTTGCAAAGGAGTAAACAGGGTTCCAGTGTGGGATGCCAGGAGTTCCAGCTTTGACTGCCAAAATTTGAGAGCTAGGCACCCTAAGATTCCACTTATGGGTGATGGAACCTGGGACCATAGTCTTTGCTGAATATACAAAAATACAGAAGGGAGAGGATAGGCCTTCTTGGGATGGGAAGTAGAGAAGAATGAAAATAAATAAGGAGCTAAGGAGGGGAAGTTCCTCCATTCACTTCTCACCTGTTCTTTTCCTCCTCCTCCCCCAATCAGCCATCACTAGGTCAGAGTTACCAGAGGGCAAGGAATGTTGGCAGGAGGTGGGAGGAGGGAGCTTATAATATTTTTTTTATTTTTTTAAGATTTATTTTATTGATTTTTGACAGAGAGAAACAGAGACAGAGAGAGGCAGAGAGAAGAGGGAGGGCCCAGAGCAGTCTCCATTGTTGACATTAGTTTTCCATACAGTTTTACTCCACAGGTGAGCACAGGGCTGCACAGGGTAGGAACTGGGCCGGGAGCCTCCCACATAGGCCCCGGCAAGAACTGAACTGGGGGCACACCCCAGTTCACCATGTGGGTCCGCATGGGCCGGGGCCGGGATTCGATCCTTCGTCCCCAGGGCTTCAAAGCGATTGCTTAACCTGCTGAGCCTTCCCAGCTTTCCCAAGCTTATAATATTAAGAGACAGAAGATTCCCTATTTACCCAGCAGCAAATATAGAAGACATTCATACATGAAAGACCCACTATGTAACTTCTACAAGTTTGCAAGAGAACAATTAATACAGCGTCACATAAGTAAATTAAGAAAATTAATTATTACAAAAATTAATTAATGCTATCTGAGCATACAGTAAGAATTCTAGAGTTTTCTACATCTTCTTACAGGGGCATATATAGGCAATAATTTTACTTAGAATATTAAACTGTTCTACCCCATCCCATAGCTGTTTCAGAGCCCCCCCTTCCAAAAACAAGGTTGGCATGACAACCAGAGCACCAGTCACCGTGGTCCCTAACCACATCCGCCAGGGCTTGGCATGCTGAGACGTGTGCCAATTCTGTTGTCTGTAGGGCACTCCTGGCCACAGTACACAGCAAGCTATAATCAAGTCAGAAACCACCACATTCGTATAGAACTCATCTCAACATAAATATTCATTAAATGTGAAAACCTATGGTGATGCAATGTTGAGACTGCAAATAACACAAGAGCCAGGAAATGCAAAAATTACCATTGCCACTAGAACTTGAAATCACCCGCACAGCACATTTAATGCCACAAGTGAGTCTATATGTGTCCTAAAGACTTAAACCTAGTAGCACCAAAACTTCCAAATTACACATAAGCTGTTCATTTAACTTCCTGAATGAGGGTAACATTTGTTGATAGACAAATGTCCATTTCTGTAATGGACATGCCATGAAAAGGCATGAAAACCTCTAATACAAGTGAAATATAACAAGTCAAGGATAACCCATGTAATAGCCACAGTTCCACAAAAACAACGACCAAAAAAATCTCAACATGCCAACATGTACATAACTAAGCACTACAGTAATCCCTCCCCCTTTATCCACGGTTTCACTTATTCACGGTTTCGCTTTCCGCAGTTTATCACAGTCAACAACAGTCCGAAAATATTAAACAGAAAACTCCAGAAATAAACAATTCAAAAGTTTTAAACTGCACACCATTCTGAGTAGTGTGATGAAATCTCACGCCTTCTTCTCCATCCCACCTGGGATGAGACTTATCCCTTTGTCCACCCTACCCCTGGTATATATGCTAGCAACCTATTAGTTACTTAGCCATTTCGGTTATTAGATCAACTGTCACAGTATCACAGTGCTTATGTTCAGGTAACCCTTATTTTACTTATTAATGGCCCCAAAGCACAAGTGTAGTGATTCTGACAATTCAGATATGCCAAAGAGAAGCCATAAAGTACTTCTTTTAAGTGAAAAGGTATGTATGTATGCATGTATAGAATAAAACAATTCGCATAAGGCTTCTGGTATCCACTGGGGGTCTTGGAATGGAATGGGGGACTTCTGTAATTTGTAAGTCCTAAAAATTTATAATAGGCCCCATAGAGTAGAAAATCAAATGTTTATTAAATTAGAATCTCAATTTCTTCTGCACATAGCCTGAATGCCTCTTTAGAAATACTACTGTTGGGAAGCCGGGATGGCTCAGTGGGTTAGGCGCTCACTTTGCAGCCCCGGGGACTGAGATCGAATCCCGGCCCAAGGCCATGTGGACCCATATGCTGAACTGGGGAGTGCCCCCAGTTCAGTTCTTACCGGGGTGAGACCCCGACTCAGTTCCCACCTGTGGAATGAAACTATGTGGAAGAACCAATGATGTGCAACTATGGAGACTGTTCTGGGCCCTCCCTCTTCTCTCTGTCTCTGACTCTGTATCTCTCTCTCTCTCTGTCAAAAACAATAAATAAATCTTTAAAAAAAAAAAAAGAAAAAGAAATACTACTGTTGTCCTTTAAAACTGCTTCCCACCCAGCACTTAAACATAGGAGCAATGCCCATGCCACAGCTTCCAAAGGGTGATGGGGAAAACTGAAAAAACAATAAGGTTCAAATTTAAGTTAGGACCCACCTACAGTCGCTTCTGGTGAATCATTCTGGAGCTACATATTATCTTT